>JAKSZP010005555.1:0-111092 GCA_022478985.1 Massospora cicadina | reverse complement strand
TCAGGCAGAAACACAAGCTGGCCAGTATTTGGATCGGTCCGTTTGAATTAATAGAGAAAACTGGAGTTGATGCATATACCATCAAGGATCCTACAAGTGGTCAGATCATTAACTGAGTACACGAGAAGTTCCTCCAACCTTACAAACAATAGGATCTTATCATCCAGTCAAGGAGGGGGTAATGTCGCAATTCTGATATAACTGGACAATATTGTGGGACAGCAGGGCGGAATCCGCCGAACATAGTATCAGTTACAATTATTTAAGTGCCTTGAGATGAGGTGATATTGGGATATAATGGGTCTTTATTGGATAAAATGGGTTTTATTGGATCGCCTCTATATAAGATGATAAGGCAATGTCGATATCTGACAAATATGAAGTAAATCGTTTATAATTAGGGTGACAGAGGATTAGAGAATAACAAGCTGAATTTGAGGAGAATTGGCGGAATATAATAGCCCTTGCCATGATAAGCAGTATCGCCTGAAGCTGATGTATATAAGTGAGATGGGCTATTGAGAGAGGTTAGGTTGTTTTTAGCATAGGAAAGATGAGACAGTGAAAAGTAGCTGCATTTATAAAAAATAAACAAAGAATCGATTGGGGAAATTGCTCCTATTTTAAGTATATTTTCACATGTGTCCAAAGGACTGACAATACTCACATCATCCTTCCGTTGCTCAGTGGGTTTGACCTGTGTGAATAACCTGACAGATTCTAACGATACCATCCAAAATTATAAAAATAAGTTTATAGGGGTTATTAGCCAAAATTAATTTTATTTAACCAAGGCAAGCCAACCAGGGGACGGGCATTACCAATGCATATGTAGAAATGGGGAGAGATTGAAGAATAGCGATGATTAGAGAGGATTAGGCACCCCAGGGTATATAGGTTACCCCTGTTGCCAGCTGGAACCACTAGGTATGGGGGGATTGGTGTGCTACTCCGAGGGGGTTGCCCCCACTATGGTGCAGGTGTAGAGGAAGGGGTCCGTGTGAATGAACCAGAGTGGGAACCATGACTATGAGTCTCTGCTGCCTTGTCTTCATATACCCATAGATCCAGGATTGGAAGTGCTCCAGTAAGTGGACGTGGAACCAATTGATAACCCCATGGATGGTAGGGACTATGCCCTTGAATGCATCCAAGGAAATAGTGCGGATTATCCACATTGCGATGGGTATCAATAGGGAGCAGAGAGTATATGGGAGTGGGGACACAAGCCAGAGTATAAGGAGGCTCCTTGAGATAGAAAATACTGGTCGTCTTGGATCTTGAGCAGGCGCGCAACTTCTCGCCATATGGTTCTGGATTGAGGGCAGGTTTCTAAGTGGTGGTGTAGGGAGCCCTCTCCTCCACATACTGTGCAGGTTGCGTGGAGGGAGTGGATGCGGTCCACTGTTCTAGTCCTTCTCAGGAAGTACCAGGCGTTGGCTCCTACCCTCAGCTGGAGGAGTGGATGATGCATCATCCTCCATATTTCCTTCTGCGTGGCTAGGTTGTAGGGGATGTCCAAAGTGTTTAGGTAGTCAATTCTGGAAATGATTGGGGTCGTAGCAAGTATATCTTTGTGGGGGTGGTCTTCTGGCTTTCATATCATGAAGTGGGATTTGGGTCATCCCCTTCCCTACACAGTGCCAGTGGTCGCGATGGTATATACCATGCAGTAAATGGTTTGGAGGAGGCGTTTAAAGTGAGGGGGGGTTCCGTGCAGGCCCGTTGCATTGGGGCATTAGCAAGGTACATTAGTAATCTGGATGGGTGGTGTGGGTTAGGTATTTTGAGTGCCTGCGCAAAGTTGGCCCTCGCTGACCTGGATCAGTGCTGTTGCGGGGGGTCTGGGGTTAGAACTTCCTCTATCCAGGTGCCCAGGATGCAGTTGGCGTGGCTCTCGAAGTCTATCAAGCCCATGCCTCCATGGGAGCATGGACCATATAGCGTTTCCACCTGTATGGGTGGATGTGATCCAGGCCACAGCCAGCCCTGGATGAGCGCACAGATTAACATTATAAAGGGGGGCGAAAAGGGGATTGCATGTGCGGGGAACCACAGCCTCGGGAGGATGAGCGAGTTGGCAACTGCCACTCACCCTGTTAGCCCTTGGGATCTACCCTTGAGTGAGGCAATTCAGTTGGATACCCGTTGTAGTAGATTATCTTCAATCATCTCATTTGCATACCCCCCTGTTTCCAGCCATATCCCAAGGTGGCGGACAGGGGTAGTGGTGGGGGTAATGCAAAGGGTAGGATAAGTGGGCTTTTGTATCTTGGGCTGTGTGTATTGGGGGATGTGGTTCAGTTGTTGATGTATTTGCCAAGGAGAATTATTTCAGTTTTCTGTTTATTAAGCAATGCATTACTCACAATAGTGTGAAACTCTAGGGTGCATTCCAACTGTCGGGTGTTGCTGCTGTTAGCTATACTTGTCACACAGTCATCCACAAAGGCTAGTATCTTGACTAGGGCTGGCCTTATGCAGTTATGTCCATAAGGTGCGAGTCAGCAACGTGGAGGAGTGGATCAAAGCTGAAGTTGTAGAGTAGTGGGATGAGGGGGTCCCCTTGCTTAAGCCCTCTGCGTGGGATGATCCTATCAATTAAGAAGCCAGGGCCACATACAGACATAGAGGCGGATTATGTGAGGAGCATCGCCTAGTTGATGAACCTGGGTGGGAGGTTGAAGGCGAATAGGCACTCTTTTAAGTATGGCCAGCTAATGCGGTCATATGCCTTCTCCTGATCGAGTTATACCAGGGCTCCCATCGCTTTGGATTGGCATACATTGGCGATGGTGTGTATGTTAGACCAGATGGAGCGCCCTGGTGTAAAAGCAAATTGGTTGGGTGATAGGGAATAAGAGGCTAGTGCGCCCAGTCTGGAGCTAGAATTTTTGCAAGTAGTTTTGTGTCAGTGTTTGAGAGTGCTATCGGGTGCCAGTTGGCCAGGTCCAGTCTGTAATCCTTTTTAAATAAAGTAATGACATAGGAGTCCTGGCCTTCAGGCAGGAGACGGGTCTCCAGAAGGCACTGGTTCATAGATGCTAGGAGGAGGGGGGCGATTTGTTTAAAGTATGTTTTATAAAATTCATAGGGTATCCTATCAGGGCCTGGGCATTTCCTATGTGGTGCACCGCGGACTGTATTCCAGAGCTCCTCCAGCGTTATCAGGTTTAGGAAACTATAGTCCAGCGATACACTCTGTATTTCTGCAGTGTATAATTTTTTTTTATTTTTGGGTTTGGATGTAGTGTCGCGGTAAATTTCAATGTAATAGTGGTATATTTCCGCCTTGACTTCCGTTGGGTAAGTTGCCACAGTTCCATTGGCTTTGCAGACCTGTGCACACTGGGGAAGATTGACTTGGGAGTGGTATTGGTGGAAGAAAAACGCCAAACAGGTTTCACCTTCTTTTATGTGCTTACCTTTCCACGATACTTTAATTCTGTGTTGGTGTCCATGAATGAGGGCGTTTAGGCGGGCGGAAATTTCTGCCTATTTGCACCCCCGGTTTGGGCTGTAACCAGACTTCAGGGTGTTGAGTTCTAGGTGGTCTAGTTCCGCCAGGGTGTGCCTGATTGTAGAGGTATCTGTGGTGTATTTGCGCAATGCGAGATGGAAAGTTTTGGTTATTAGTTTATATTTGAATTTTTCCCAAATTTGATGGGATACGATGCAAACAGAGTTGTGAATTTTGGGTCAGAAGCTTCATGCTCAACCCGGTCATAAATTTCAGTTAGTTTTATATTCTCTGGGTATAGCTTCCTCCAGGGCGACATCCACACTTGAGTCTTGGTTGGCATGAGCTGCACTGAAACTAAACAGTGGTTGATGAAATTGATTTTTAGTAGCAAAGTTAGTAATAAACAAGTGACAAGATTTCAGTGTGAGGATGTGGTCAATGTGGCTCATTGAGATGAGTGTTCCCTCGCATATGCTGGGGTAGATCATGTGGGGAAGGAGTGGAGACTTGGGGGAGGGTGTTGTACAGGCTAAGGGATGCCTTCATTGCGTGGAACTCGATGTGTCCCAGTGGGTATCCCCTGGGGTCAGGTCATCAGTCCATGGTGGGGTTGTCCCAACAGTTAAAATCGCCCACCAGGATGGTATCTGGTGGGAGGTTGAGCGTCGGGATGGATTCAAGGAATGTTTTCTCTCAGATGTGGTGCACAGTGCGTAGATACAGGCTATTGAGATCTTGGCTTCTTGGTTTGCAATTGTTGCAGTTAGGATGCGGCCATGCAAATATGAGGAGGATTTGACGATTTTTAATTTTTTTTGTTATTATGGACGACCACCCCATAGTGGGGCGTCCATATCAACTGGGAAGGTGAGACCCTGGCTGCCCAGGATCCCTCTTCCCCCTTTAGAAAATGGGTTTCTTGTATGGCCAAGATTTCTACAGGGGTTTGCTCAGGAAGTCCAGATTTTTGGCTTGGGACGCTTGAGCCCTGGCTCCTGCGATGTTTAGTGTCCCTATTGACACTGAGGTGCCTGTGGCGCCTCAGGAGTGGTTGGGTGGGGCTTCTGGCCCTAGTCCCCCGCTCATTGCCTTGGACTTGCTCCGTGTGGTTGGGCCAGTACACTCCAAGGCGTTTTCCAGCTCCTTACCTTAAGATAATTTTGTGCAGGTTTTGTTGGACTTGTGGATTGTATTAAGCTTGTTGCACGTGAATTTTTTTATTTGAAATGGTGCGCTGATTGGTTTCTGATGTTTTGGGGTTTGATTTTGAAGTTTTGGGACCTGTTGGCTCGTTCATAATGAAGTTGAATTGTCCCATTAAGTTTATTTAATTGAGATCACATGGTAATTCTATCAGCTTGTTGAGATAATTTTCTGAATGGGTTGTCTAATCTGACTGTTTAGCTCAGATGATATCCTCCATGGCTCCTTCAGCTTAGGGAATTCTAATCTAATTGGCTGTTTTGGCTAATTTCCTCTCTGTCCATCTGGATTTGGTCCAGGTAGATGAAGGAGTTCATGAGTGATGAGGCCTTGGCTGCTGCCCAATTGTGGGCCTTCTGCACCTGTTTACATAATTTGGGTGAGACTGGGTCTATGAGGACATAGTGTCTGTACTCTCCCCAGAGGAAAGCGTGGTTGGCGTTGACCATTTTTCCAGAGGTCTCTTCATCTTCATCCATAGTTTCATCGCAAAAGTCTGGGGCCAAGATGCCCTCCTTCATGGGGCAAGCATGTTTCTTGTACCCCAGTGTGGTGCAAAGGTTGCAGATGGGCGGTGTGCGTTCTGGTGTGATGCAGAAAGGTTTTGACACTCCCCCATCTGGGAGGTGAAACACTGCGGTGCGTGGAGACTTTGGTTAGTTCTGCAGCCATGTTGGGGACTGAGTTGATCACAGCAATTGCCTTTCATGTGCACAGGGTTGGCATCAGGCGGAATTGCTGCAATTTTATTGTTTGATTTCTCCATATCTCTGAAGGCCAATTTGGAGTTTCTCCTCAATTAGTTTGCGGGGAAGGTTGGTGGGAAGCGAGTCAAATGAGATGAACAAAGTGTTTGCTTTGTTTCATCTGGTGCGCATGGTGCACATAATTTGTTTGCCCTTGGGGAGGGCAATTTTGACACAGACTTTTGCTGCGGCGTCTGCATCTTCTTTGGTCTAAAAACCCATGCTGATCCAGCTGCGGTGGATGGTGTGGGTGGTAACATATACTGCATGGGAAAGAGGGAGGCCTGTGCCTCGCCTACCTTTTCCCACAGAGTTGGGGATTCTACCCCTAAGAAAAGTCGGAGCCCATGTTCCACTTTTGAAAGAGGCTGTGCGTACTGTATTTCCATATATTGGTTCTGTTTTGTGGTAATTTACACAAACCCAGGCGGTGTTTGGGTTTGGGGTTTTTTGGCGGCGTTAGCTCCCAATCCCCCTCCGGGGCGTTTTTTGCCCTTGGGTGCACCATTTTGGCCATTTGCCTGATATGATTTTTACCCAGTTTAGTTGGGTTTTGTTGAATTAGCTTATCTAACTTGTGTGATTATCAAACATATCTGTTTGAATCAAATCTTAGTAACTGAAGTTATCATTACGGAAAAGAAAAGCTAAAATTGTTATTAGTCAAATAGTAACCAGAACCTATAAATTTTTACAAATTAGTGCTCACTACAGGGGTGTAAATGAGTAGAAGAACTTAGAACATGATGTCCTATGAAGATATTTCTAAATCTTGAAATAAGTTACTAGGGAAAGTAACTTAAATGAAGACAGAATGTGAAGTGGATCGCGTTCATTGGCGTTCACCCAGTTCAGAAGTGGAGCTCCAAGTGAAGCAAATTGAAGATACTCATTACCAGGGAAAAGGACTTGCAGCCTAGATATGGAACCATCTAGTGCTGTTAGAAAACCTGTTATACCTGACATCTACTTGAGATGAAGAGGATTTGCAGGGCCAACTTGGGTTGAAATTGGGTCCACTTTAAACAGTCCCAAGAATCAGCAGGGCCAACTTGGGTTGAAATTGAACTCACTGGAAATAGTCCTGAGGAACTTCAGAATCAACTCAGGTTAAAATGGGTCCGCTTTAAATAGTCCTGAGGAGTGAGTGTTTAGATGAGGTGTTGGATGAAATAGGAAGCAATCAATCACGAGAACTGGACTGTTATACCAATGAAAATATGAAGGAAAACAGGAAACGTTTAATCTAAGATAGTGGAGAAAATTGTTTGACTCAATAACACTCAACCAATGATCAGAAGTTGCTGGAGACAAGTTCAATTCAAGATAAATTGGATGAAGCTAACGAGGCCAGAACAACCTGTGTAATAAAAGATGGCAATGAATGCCAAAAATCGTTTTCAAGAGAAAAGTGATTTAAACGATTGGATGGCAATGTTAGATAATGAGATATGAGGATCCAAGCATCAGTTGCCAAAGTATGAGATGAAATTAGGACCTGTTGGATGAATAATCCGTTGGGATTGAAGGCCTAACATAGTCAAGAGTATTGCCAAAGTCGGCAAGTGTAGCTTATATTTAAAGAGACAGCACTGCTAGTTGTATAGTAAGGAAGGTCAATACTAAAAATTGCAATTATTAAGCCTAAGAGAAAATATTTGCAATGTCTCCAGCGGACCTCTGAACCATTAAATGGTTATGTCCTGAGATTTTGGTCAAGTCCTAGAAGAGGACCGCTGAACCAAATGGATGGTTAAATCTTAAGAGGATAAGACTTTGAACCATGATAACTGGTAAATCAGAGTTACTTAAGACCCAGTTTGGATGAAGGGGAAAAGAAGGACCTCTGAACCCTTTTGTAGATTGCAAGTCCCATTGCAAAAGAAAAAATACAAAAAAGATATAAAATATAAAAAAATCGATTTTTATGGTCTATGAGCTTTGAACCTAGAAAGTGATGAGAAATCCTGATAGTTAAACTGAGGAAATTCCAAATGTTATGTAATTATCACCCAGGGTAACCAAGAGCATCAACCTATTGGTTGATCAAGAGCAACTTGCTGATCTATCAGAAGGACAGCAAGAGGAGGTGCTCAAATTGTTTGAAAAGTATTGGGAAGTATTCACCCAGGACAACCACAATATGGGATGTGCAAGATATGTGATCCACAAGGTTGACATCGAGGAAAATTTGCTGATCAGGATGAGACCAATTTAATGGTTGAAAGTGGCCAAAGCGGTAGTGGAAGATGAAATAAGTAAACTAGTGAAGTATGGGCTTCTAGTTCCATCATTGAGTCCCTGGGTGAATCTGATTGCAATTGTGAAGAAAAAGGATGGCTCCAATTGGGTGGTGATTGACTACTAAAAGCTGAATAAGATTATGAAGAAGGATTCATATCCCCTACCAAGAATTGATGATGTGCTAGATCAATTGGAAGAAGTGAAGTATTTCTCTGCGATGGATCTGATCTTGGAATATTGGCAAATATATTTGCCAAAAGAAGACCAAGAAAAATGTGCAATTATTATTGCGCGGAGGCTATATCAACTAATGAGGATGCCCCAGGGTCTATGCAATGCGCCTGTAACGTTCCATAAGCCTTGGAAACTATACTGAGTGACTTAAGGTTGTCATGCGTCCTGGTATACTTGGATGATATCAATGTGTTAAGTAGGATGTTTACTGATCACCTATACCACTTGGAAGAAGTATTTAAGCGACTGTCTGCAGCTAACCTGAAGATTAATCTGAGGAAGTGTCAATTCTTCAAAAAAGAGTTAGGATATCTTGGTTTTATGATCAACATTAGTGGATTGCAGCTGCAAGACCAGAAAATAGAATCCATAGAACGGATGGCTGTGCTGAAGAGCGTCTGAGATATCCAAGTGTTCTTTGCAATGGTTGAATACTACAGAAGATTTATTCAGAATTTTGACAGAATCGCCGATACTCTCTTTATCTGTTGATGGATCTGAAAAGATTTGTATGAAATGAAAAAGCACAGGAATCCTACGATGAGTTACGTCAATATCTAATAGATTCTCCAATTTTGAAATATCCAAAATTCAATCAAGAGATTATCATACAAACTGATGCTTTGTTGATGGCGATCAGCGCCATACTAAGTCAACTAGTTGAACTTGGGGATGAACATCCGGTGGCATATATGAGCTGGACATTCTCAGCTGCTGAGAGGAACTACACTGTAACTGAGTGTGAATGCCTTGTGGTCATTTACACCTGTAAGCAGTTTTGGGTATATATCCATGGAATGCACTTTAAAGTGGTGACAGACCACTCCTCGTTGCGTTGGCTCCACAATTTGAAAGAACCATAAGGAAGACTGGCCCGATGGACACTTAAGCTACAGGTTTACAATTATGAGATTGTCCACCAAGTGGGGGCTTCTCACCAGAATGCGGATGGCTTATCACAGTTACCAATGGTCCAGATAGTATACCTGCAGGCGGATGAGCTATTATACAGAATGGTTGACGTAGAAATCATAAACAAGCCCCAAAAATCCATGGTGTGCTTTGGAAAGCGATGGAAAACACTGAGATCATGGATGGACAAGTGTTTAAGACAATTAATGGAAAGCAATTATTATTCCCAAAGCTGTCAGAAAGAGCAGCTATTGTTCAAGCCACTCATAAGGTTGTCAGGCATGGAGGCCTGAGAAAAATGACAAATAATATTTGCCAGTACTACCACTGGGAGTCAATCAACTATGATGTCGCTGACTATCTAGCTTGTTGTGTGGAGTGCCAGCTGCACAAGCCACATAAGAATACAACTGGATACCAACTGGTCCGCCCTGGATTTGCCTGGCATATGGTGTCCATTGATGTGATGGGACCGCTGATGATGAGCACAGGGGGAGTCAAGTACATAATAGTTGCTATCGACCATCTGACAAGATGGGTTGAGATGAAGGCCCTGGCGAAAGTAGATGCTACCAGAACCCCGAAGTTCATCCTGGATCAAGTAATATATTGACATGGTTGCCCGCAGGTCCTGCTTAGTGATAATGGGACAAACTTAACATCTCATGTGATCCTGTGACTGAATGAGATAATGGGGATCAGAGGAGTCATGTCAGTACCCTACCAGCTAGAGACAAATAGACTGGTAGAATGAGTGAATGGAATGCTGGCTGTGACTCTGAGGAAGCTGGTCACAGGAAGAACTTCTGCGTGGGGAACATACCTGAGCTCGTTGATGTTCACCTACAATATCAGTCACCATAAGGCAATGGGAAAAAATGTCGTTTAGGTTGTTATATGGGAGGAAAACCGCGTTGCTGCTGATTTTATATTCGGTGGTGGAACCAACATTGGGGATGGGTGCTGAACAGTACTTGAACTGATTGAGGAATATCCTAATTGAGATGCAATTGCAAGCATTTGATACTACATTGAAGAAAAGGATATGAACAAAATCGACAGATGATAAGAACCAACCAGCCTTAGCAGAATATTAAATAGGAAAAAGAGTTGCCTATTGCAATATGCATGGTTTCAGAAGAAGAAACAAACTAGATGCGTTGTGGTCAAATCTGTTTGAGATTATCACCAAGATGGTGACTGACGCCTACTACATTAAGAATCTCTTGGATGGAAGAGTTGTAAATTGAGTCCATACTAAGTATCTTAAGTAATGGATCAAGGAAAAAAACAAAAGAGTTCCTGAAGGATTGATGAACCATTAAGTTGGTCATGTCCTGATGATTAGGTCAAGTTTGAAAAAATGACCTCTGAACCAATCTAGATGGTTAAATCTAAAAAAGGACCTTTGAACCATAGAAAATTGGTAGGTTTAAGTACTTAGGACCCAGTTTAGGAAAAAATAAAAAAGATGGACCGCTGAACCAAAACAAGGTCAAGTCTCATGGAAAAAAAGAAGAAAAAAAATCAAAGATTGATAAAAGATATTGGAAAAAAGATTATAAACTGCATAGAAAAAACCAATATTTTTATAATTTTTATTTTTATTGATTATCCTCAATATGGGGATATTTCTGTCTATGTCACCTCTTGGGGGAGGGAGGATGGATTTTGATAGGAAGGAATAGCCCACCAAAATTGATTTGAGAATGGACACTAGAAAGGTTTAAACCTAAAGAAACCAAGTTCTTTGAGTGGACGCAGATCCCTACAAGAAAGTGACTAGGGGAAGGGAAATTGAAATGTCAGAAGAAGCCAATTGCAAAACCACAGAGCGGGGAGGGAAGCAACAGTTTAGAAAAAAGGCAGTTGGCAAATAACCCCAAGTAATCCTGATATGATACTGGAGCTGGAAGATTAGTCTTGAGCACTGACGACAGGCTTCATCAAAAACACTGGACATATGGGCTGGCAGTGAACAAGGGATACTGGATGAGGATTGCCAAATCATATCCCCTACTAAAGCCATCAGCGGAAAATATCAATGGGAAGCACTGGAGATGAGATAGTTATGAAGGGAGTGAATGGCATCTTGCAAGAAAAAACTATGGGCTTCTTAGAAGCTGAAGCTGAAAGACTGATGAAACCTGGGAGAGGCTGGAAGCTTTTTTTTTTAGTACTAGAGAGAGGCTGGAAGCTTCATGGACCAACTTCAAAGAACTTGGCTGGCAAAGCGAAGAGCATAAGTGGCAGTATCCTGATCTAGGATGTTCTCAAGGTCAGAGGGATTCAGCGCTAGGGACAAAGCCTTGGTGACTTGGGCCTGTAGTTAGGCGTAGGGGAGTTTGTAATGAATACTGTAACTGATGGTGAGCTCTGTAGCCAAGACAGTGGGTTTGTCTTATTGTCTGAGTAGGAAGAGGAACTCAGGAAGCAAGTCTGACATGGCAAGAAAGGAGCAATCAGGAGCAAAAGGCATAATATCAGGAGCATCCACAATGATGTTCGATGCATCTGCAAAAGGAGCCAAATCCAGGAGAGTTCTAAAATCCAACTCTTGAATTGATGATAGAGGAAGAATCGGCTGAGAGTTGTTCAAAACAATTGCAATCCTGGTTTTGGAAGTAGTTGTTACCATTTCCAGTAATTCAATGTAAGGACTAGCCGCTGGTGCCAGACGTGGCATATGAGTCCTGAAAGGACCATAGAAGAGGTCCGTTGCACATCCTGACTCATCAGCTGGAAGAGCTGAAAAGCTTGATCAGACAAACTGCTTAGAAGATGTTGATACCGCAACTTGGAATTTGACATATGAGCTAGATGAGAGGGGGATGTCAGACTTATATGGAAGTTGCCATTATGCACTCTACATTCCATTAAGCTCCAATTTCAGAGTAATTAATCTCAAAAATAATGGGATAAGATCTCCAAGGAAAGAATTAAGAATGACATGAGCCAAGAGGTTATAAGAGAAATAACAAGGGCAATTTAAATAAGCATTCTTAATTGGGCCAAAAATTGACCATTGACGGCAAGAGTCTCCTGTCTAGGATGAGGAGAAAATCAGGAAATCGAGGATGCTGGACCAAGAATCCTGAATATGACAGCGGGTCATATGCCCTGACGGGGGAAAACTGGATCCCAGGAATAATATTGTCATGAGTAAATTGATCAGCCTGGCATGACAGTAGAACGTGGGACCGTGCTCTGAGTAGGCAGTAGCAAGGAGGAAGAGGAAGAGAGCCTCATGCCAAAGGTTGTCCCAAGCAGCGTTGAGTATTAATGATCATACTCCGCTTGAGTCAAAGAAGTATTTAGCTGAGTGTCCAAAGCGGTGTTCTCATGTCCAGTCCTTTTCTCACTGGAAATCTAGGCAAGATTGGGAATGTGTTGGGATTTTTGCCTATATTCCCAGCCTGCTAGATTACCAGGAATCGCTAGGGGAGATTTCCCTAATGCAAGGTAAATTATAAATTGGTAGACCCTAATTTCAGAGTAACTATGTTTGGGGGCTTTTAGGATACTTGTCTGGTTGTATCTTTCAGAGATCAATCCGGATGAATGCTTAAGATCTCACTGGGCGGAGTTGCTGACAAAATAGGGGCATCTGATAGTGATTAACTATTAGGTGTACCAATTGGGATTGGTCAGGTCTCATCACCAACTGATTTGAAATGAGTAGTTGGTGCAAGGCAAGTGATGCCATCTTTAACTAGCAAATTGATCAGTTGGTTCATGACCTGCCTTAATGGGTAATAAGTCCCATTACCTAAGCAGGTCACTAGCAAAATATGGTTGGTTCACTTGGATTAAGAGGAAAACGTTAGGGACACATTTTCTGACTCTTTCCATTTAGATCTTGAGGATGTCCAATAATAGAATCCTAGCCATTTGGGAAAGACCATTGGTGCCAAGACAAGGATGGGTGATTCAATGGCAACGGCTGACATTTCATATAAGAGGTGTCAACTGAGAGCTAGACGACCAAATCCCCACTATAAATTCCCTAGAATTCACTCATAATAAAAAACAGTTAGATAGTACTATAGATATACAGTTCTATAGTTTTCATCTGGTATATAGTTTAAGAGTAAACTTTATCAGCTTTCAATTTTTCTATTTTCCTAAAGATATTATTGCTGTGTGAAATAATTGGGAGACTCTTTTAGGAAAGAGTAAAGATCTGAGTGGGGATCTAGAGAAGAAGGAGAAACGTTTGAGGATTGCTGCTGAATGTGTGTTGGACCAAAGTGACTGTCACCAGAGAATCTCATAAAAGATTGGGTTGTACAGAACAAGGGAACAAATTCCTATATCAAAATATCTTAAGTATCTCAAGTTGGAATGCTGGCTGAGCGTTTGGCCAAGATCTAAAAATTTTGCTCAACTACGGATGATAGCTGTCATACTATTATCAATCAATAATATCAAATACTATAGAATGTGGACGGATTGAAAAAGAACAGAACATGTGTAGTAAAAAGTTTTAAGGGTTATTGGCCAAATAGTAACTAGAACCTATAAATTTTTACACCCATATTACCAGCCAACTAGATTATCTTGGTATTGCTAGAGGATAATTCCCTGATGAAAAGTGAATTGGATATTGGTTGTCCCTGATTTCAGGATAATATTGTTCAGATGGTTCTAAGTTAGTTGCCTGGGTCATATCCATTGAGGATCAATCTGGATGAATGCTTAAGATCTCGTTGGCAGAGTTGCTGATGAAATAGGGGCATCTGATAGTTTATTAACTATCAGGTGTACCAATTGGGATTGGTCAGGTTTCATCACTGACCAATTGGGAATTTAAGGATTAAGTTGTGAGGCAAGTGATGCTGCTGCAACTAGAAAACCAATCAGTCGGTCTGCAGCCTGCCTTAATGGGTAACAAGTCCCATTAACTAACCAAGTCACTAGCCTAATATGGTTGGTTCGCTTGTATCAAGAGGAAAACGTTGGGGATATGTTTTCTGACTCTTTCCATTTTAGGTCTTGAGGATGTCCAATGATGGAATCCTAGCAAGGATGGGGAAGACCATCACTGCTAAGATGAGGATGGCTAATTCAATGGCAATAACTGCCATTTGAATTGAGAAGGTGCCAACTGAGGGTTAGACGCTGAATTCTCAATATAAATTCCCTAAAGAATTTAATAATAATAAACATTGAGTATTTACCAGAGTATTATCTTATTATACTTTATCAGAATCCATTTCAAGTTCTATTAATTTTCAAGAAATTTATTGCTGTGTTTTAATTGGGAGGCTCTTTAGGATAAAGAGTAAGGATCTGAGCAGGGATCCAGAGAAGTAGCTGAATTCTATTGGGATTGCTGCTGACTGTGTGTCATAGAGAAACTGTAAACAGGGATCTGAGCGTAAATCAAGTTAGGCGGTACCATGGAACAAACTATTCAGGACATCATAAGTATTTTGAGAGGAAATACTGGCCGAGCTTTGGACCAATTGCTAGTACTTCAATTCAACTACGGATAATAGTCACCATACTATTATCAACTATTATTATACTATCAAACAACGCGGAGAATTGCACAACAACTGAACCTGAGCAGTTAATACATATAGGGGTTATTGGCTGAGCATATCAGAAAACCTATAAATTTTAACAATTGGTGCTCACTACAGGAATGCAGTTGAGTAGAAGATATTAGAACGAGATAATTTATATAAAGATGAAATAAGAAAACTATGGATGGAGTTGGCAGCCACTAACCAGAATGCCCTGAACTCGGTGGATCATCAAGAATTGCAGCCTTGGATGAGAAAGGCGTCAAGATGGAGGAAGGGGTCAATAATGTTGCAAGTTTCAGAAATGAGTTACTTTTAAACTTAATTATTTGAAGAAGAAAGAAGGGGTATTACTTTGAGAAGTGTAATTTCTGAAAATGGAGAGTGAAGCGGATTGTGTTTATTTAAGAGCATTTAGCACAGATATCGAGTGGCTGATTATATAGGTTAAGGAGTTGAAAACTCACAAATGTTAATGTGAGCCATTTTGGCAACCGATGCTAAAAAAGAACCCAGCAACTCTCTTTCAGCTTGGCATAACTTTCTGAGCCAAAATACACAAATTTAAAAACAAATTGTATTCGCCCATAGTAGGTTCGCTCCAATGTCCTCAGATTCTCTGCCATCTGCTCCAGTGTGGGGCAGCGGCAAAACTCCCCCACCATTTTATGTCTGGCAGGAAAACGTGCTAAGACTGGTTCATCCAGTCATTCCAAACCCATGGGCCAATTTGTTCTGCCCAAGAACCTAGACGCCCACCTTGCTCATACCCAAGCGGTACCATGCTGCCCCCTAGTGCTCCCTCGGAGCAACATGCGCTATGGCCTAAGGGTCAAATCTACGAAACTATTCCCATACTACAACTAAGACATTATTGAAATGGCACAGGTGGTGATGATACCTGCCAGATTTATCGATTTCTGCTGCTACAAGGGGTAATTCAACCTCAGCTTCACCGAGAAGCTGACGCTGCAACTTCAGCAACTGTGCCCCTGGTATTCCAGGGCACCCCTCTCCCCACAACTCGGACCCAGCTCCCAATGGACACCTCCTTGGTGGTCCAGTTCACTGGTTTGCCCACCCACCTCCCCCTGAAGTGCTCCAACAGGAGCTGATGGACGGTTTGGCAGCCTATGACTCCAAACCCATCCTACAATTTGTGGTCCCAAATGGGGCCAGACGACTTGCTGGGCCTCAGGCATATGCCATGATAAGCCCTGAATTTAGCAAAATTGTGGTGGCAGTTCCGCCATGCGCCGTTATTCCCTCAGTGCCCGACCATCCATTTTGGGCCCATGTCAAGGGCGGGTGGACGATCTGTCTGTCATGTTTTTGAGTTAGACCACTCAAAACGCAAATGCCCCTACTCAACCATGACAGATGGATCAGTTGACTCATCCACAGACCTTCAATCTGATGCCCACCCTGTACAATTTCAGGTATGGGGCACAATCCTACCTCCTCCACCCCCAAAGCCTGATGCAGCAGCTGCACCTGCATCATCTCTCTCTCTCTCTCTCTCTCTCTCTCTCTCTCTCTCTCTCTCTCTCTCTCTCTCTCTCTCTCTCTCTCTCTCTCTCTCTCTCTCTCTCTCTCTCTCTCTCTCTCTCTCTCTCTCTCTCTCTCTCTCTCTCTCTCAATCAGCCTCCTCCCCACTTATTGCCATAGATAATTCATCCAATCAAAGATCAGATTGGATCTCAGTTTGTGTGTGTGTGTGTGTGTGTGTGTGTGTGTGTGTGTGTGTGTGTGTGTGTGTGTGTGATCCCATGCATCCACAAACAAATCAAACAAACCTCAACTGTACGCTGATTCCCCAATCCAATTCAAATAAAACTCATGGGAATTATTGGATGAAATTGACGAATCAGGTAACGTCATTAAAGAATCATCGCTGCAAGTTGAGCGGCTCTGTAATGCAGAATGGGATGCAAAATTCCCTCCTTGGAAATAAGTCCCACAACCTAATGCCAAACCGTTCTACAGCAACCACCAGCTTGCAGTATAAGCAGCCGCCACACCAGATTGCTGTCCACTCCACAAATCTGTCACAAAATCTGTGGCTGCACTCACATGAGGAATTCCACCTCCCGTTATTCCCAAAGATCTTACTACACAAAGTAAGATCAATATGAAAACTTTACACAAAAACGTCACTGAAGCCATCCAGAACGTGGTAACAGTAGCATGGAATCTGAAAGCAAAAATAACCCAAACCAACATCGCCACATTCGTTAAATTCACAGATGCCTGCCTCAAAGCTGAAGACACTTTGTCAAATACATTGTTGGCATTATGATGGCTGGCAACTATTTGGAAGTTCCAATCATCAAGGATATTGAACCCCATACTACCAATTCCCCCACATCCTTACTATCTGCCTTAACACGCACCCTACTCTGGGATGAGATGGATGTGGCTGAAGATGAGCCCCCTGATCCCCCTCCCTGTCCACCATGGAGGGATAGCAGTATTCGCTACCCACCTGGTTGGATATTTGTTAGGTATGATTCAATTGGTCCATCCATTTTTGGCGTTTTGTTTGAATCATTAATTTTTTATTATAATTTTAGTTTTTTAGTTTAGTAATGTCCGTCCCCTGGTAAGCTTACCTCAGTTAAATAAAATGCTAAAGAAAGAACTCCTTGTACACTATTTAAAAATATGACAGCCCCAAGAAACATGATACCTGCTTTTGCTGCTATTTTGGAGATGACACCCAAAATTACTTTTCAAGTGAGCTGAGTAGCTGAACAAAGAGAGGTGGCTAGAGAAACCTTGGAGGAATTAAAATGACACTGAGATTGCTGACTTTTCATCAGGATAATGCCCCTGCATTTTTCTAATTGTTTGATATGACAATGTACAGATATGGAAAAAACTTTTCTTTCTCATTGCAAACACTTTTGCAACCCATTCAATTCAAGACTATATCTAGTTTGATAATCTCATAGAGGAGATTAGTCTGCGCCCATGTCTGGGAGCAGTTGGGAAAGCAAGGCAAGAGGAGCAGGTGGAAGGCCCACAGCCTTTAACGTTTGAAAACGCCCCGGAGAATCCAGCGGAATAGAAAAAAATCTAAAAAAATTGGCGGTCACAATTTCCCCGGAGATACTCATGTGGCAAGCATGATGCAACCAGTACATCAACATGCCACACTCCCAGCCACTTTCGTTGGTGGAATTTGGAGTCTGTGTGTATCTGGACATCCAAAAAACGGCCTTATGGGAAAAATTTTGTGAAGATGTACACAAAATTTTCCCAACTGCGGTGTATGTTGTACCTCACTCCATGTTGTGCAGTTGGCTGGACGTAAGTTTCAAAAGCAAAATAGCAGCAGACGAGGCTGCAGCGGTGTGCATAGTGGTTGACCTCCCTGAAGGGCAATGGGTCATTGAAACCAAATGCACCAGATGGACAAAATCAAACCAAATTTTCCTCACGTTTGACTTTTTGCCTACTACAGTAAAACGTGACATTTTGGAGCAACACCTGAAAGATGGTCTCGCCATATACGGCGAAATACAATCTTTCAAAATGCAACATTTTACACTGATGCCACACCTGTGCACCAGCAAAGCCATCACAGTTCTGACCCTATCTGATGAGATCGCGAAGGATCTAACCCAGATCCTGCACTCCACCTTTATTGACATCGCAGGGCATACCACCCACCCATTCCAGGTAACCATGGACAGCGCGCCCACCATTTGCACCCACTGTGACGCGTCCAGCCATAAGGCGCACGCATGCCCCATCAAGGAGGGCATCACATTCCAAGAGCACCCCTCAGCAGCCATGGCCAGCGGAGAGGCGCACTACAAACCAACCGCAAGCACCAAGGAGGCTTTCCCGTGGGGAGCACAAGGCTGCTACCTATTGGTAAAGCCCATCTCCCCGCAGGAGCGGAAGAAGGCCAAGCAGGCCCATAGGGCCGCGGCCAAGGAAGCGGCCAAGGCCACCACCACCATCCCACACTCACAACGCCAGGAGGACATGGAGACCTTCACGGCAGAAGCAACTTGGGAATCCATCACCTAATCAGATTGGGAGGCCCATGCTGAGCGGGCCACTCAATCTGAGGATCTGATGGGAGATTTGATCTCACCCAATCGCTGCACCCAAGCTCCGGTCAAAACCAACTTGGGACCTATCCCAACCAAAAAAATTTTTTTTGCCCCGCTCGACGGTGCACCAATCTTATCCGCACCACAAAAAATTCATCTGACGTTGGGAAAACAAAAAGTGAAGGCCAAAGCCAACGCGACTCTTTCCGCAAAAATTAATAAAAACCCCAATAGCATTGCTGCTAACACCTGCACTGCTGTGAAAGCCTGTGGGGACCTGGAAGAGGCTGGTGGGCCTGGGGGCCCACCCCCTCACACCTAAGGTGCGATGGGGGAAACCTTTACTCTAGGGATGCTGAATATCTCTAGACTCAAGGCCTCCTTATCCTGGGCTAGGAAACTGAGTTTTTTACAGAACAATATACCCATGGATATCCTGGCCATCCAGGAATCCCACTGTCCATGAGGTTCCGAGGAAGTTTGGAAAACAATGCTTCTACCATCCCTATCCTTTTGGTCGAAGCACTGTGGGGTGCTAATTCAGAAAAACAATTTTTTCAAATTCACATTCTCAGAAATATTCCTAAATGACTGAGTGCTCATTGTCACCTTTTTGTGGGCCGATGTTGCACACACAATTGTCAACATTTACGCCCCAAACAGTGCACATGAGCGTCAGGAATTTTTCTCATCGGTCAAATCCCTCCCACTACCCCCCAATTCTTTCCTAGTTGGTGACATGAACTGTTGGCTAACCTCACCAATGGACTGGTGGCCGCCCTCACCCCACGCCCCACAGGGTCACGTAGAACTACGCATTCTAAAAGCCACACTTGGGTTAATGGATGCGCTGCCACGACATGCCCCACTGCTTGAAAACATGATGCGTCCCCACGTCCACAACGGCCAATTAAGTCCATGATCCACATCAACCTTATTCTAATGCCGGCGAAATTCCAACCCCACATCTCCCACTTCAAAACAACAAAAATGGAATTCTCTGACCACCGACTGGTCTCAATAACATACCATTTACCTGTCACAGTTGCAAAGGCCCCACATTGGTGCAAAATCCGCCCCCCCCGAGCTCGCGTCACCAGGATTTTCCATGTGGGTGGAAGAGGCAACTTTGGCGAAATTGTTTGTTGCACCATTTTGCGCGGACCCCATTTCCACATGGGCAACTTTCAAAGAAGACACCATCCACCACTATCGCCATCTCTCATACAGACGCTCACGAGCCACATTGGCGGTTATCTTGCACGCGCTGGCAGAATTGGCCCACTTGGAGTCCAACATTCCAGACACAGGATATAGCCCTGCATGGGGCCAGAAGTGGGTGGAGGCAGCTGCCCACCTCAACGCACTAGAAAGGCAACACAAACATCAGGTTTGTGTCCAATACAGGGCCACACACATCACTAAAGGCGACAAGTGAACCGCATACTTCTTTAAAAAAATTTTGCACCACGCCAGAGCGTGGCCTGCACACAGGTGCGGAGATCGGTTAATTCCATTGTGGACACACTGGCTGAAGTGGCAATCAAAATACAAAAATATTACTCCGAGTTATACCGAGCCAAACCAATTCAGCCAGCTGAAATGGCAGAATTTCTCGACCAAGCTCATATCTGCACCATTTTCTGATAACTGGAAATAATGAATTTAATTACTCCAAATGAATTATGGACAGCCATTCACGGTGCGCCGAACTGAAAATGCCCAGGCCCAGATGGCATTCCATATGAGTTCTACAAAAAATATTCTAAATATATATCCCCATTGCTGCTAGCCTCACTTTACCAAAGCCTGTTGGAAATGCGCCTCCTACCAGGAGGACATGAGGCCTTTACTGTTACACTCTTCAAAAAAGGGGATAGGCTCGACTTAGCCAACTGGCACCCCATTTCTCTAACAAACACAGACACCAAAATTTTAACCAAAATCATGGCTAACCGTTTAGGGACTGTAGCATCTGCCACCATCTCCCCAGAACAATTCGGTTTCATCCCCAGAAGGTCAATTTGGGATAACGTGCACTCTGTGGCTAATGTATTTCAGTCCACAGCCTCTGGGGCACTTGTATTCTTGGACCAACAAAAGGACTATGATAGAGTAAACTGGGAATATCTTAGGGCCTGCCTCCATCAATTCTGCCTACCCCCCGCTTCATAAACTGGGTAATGCTCACGGAATCTGTGACAATGACAGTGCGCAGCCCAAGTTTCCTAACGGAAGTAGTCCGTCCTCAAAGGGGCCTGCGACAAGGGGACCCCCTCAGCCCACTCTTATACAACTTCAGCCTTGACCCACTACTGCGAAATGTGAATGCCCACCTCACTGGGGTCCATGTGCCAGGCCAAACCCCAGTCAAGATGATGGCATTTGCAGATGATTGCGTGGTGGGGGTGTCTAATAATAAAGATGCATGCGCGCTTAAAGCCCTCATCCAGGAATATTCCCGGGTAAGCAACGCGGCACTGAACGCCTCCAAAACTGAAATCATCCTCCTTGGTCGGTTTCAGAACTGCTGGGCCCCAGCAAGTAGTTCCCAACCCAGCTCATCTGCTCGCCCACGTCCACGCCTTACTAACTCAACACACACCGCTCCACTGGTGCTCCCCTTTGTGCCACGTCCTACCATAGGACTGGTACGCCATCTGAGCGTGTGGATAGAGGCAGGCGGTATGCGTCAGCAGTAATGGAGTGCCGTATACTGGACAATGTGACGAAGCGAATCACCTCTCTCAGAGCCACCCTACTATCCTCACTGGCAGGGTTGTTCTTGCCAACTCTATGCTCCTATCCAAAGTCTGGTTTGGAGCCCACGCCATCCCCTTCTCCCCAAGCTTCTTCAAATCCCTGTATGCTTTGCTGCAAGGATGGCTTTGGTCAGGTCGCCCTCCACCAGTATGGCTAGAGGTCATGTTTGGCCCCCATCATCAAGGTGGCGTGGGCTTGCATGACTTCAAAGCCCATGCTGCCAAGATCCTGGGCACCTGGATCGCGGCCGTCACCGCTCCTACACTCCCATCCCAACACTGGTCCTGCGCGGCCCGCTCCAACTTCTCCCGAGCCTTGGGCCTCAACAATCCATCAAACCCCCACTCCCTGATGAAATACCTCGCATCAAACACATCAGCCACAGGTCCTCATGGGACGAAAACCCACTACAAACGAATCCTACTCTCCATGTGAAGCGCAGAGTGGAGAATTCGTATTAGTGGACATACAACCTAAAGAGGCCGCCCCTCTCCTCAGTTCACACAAGAGGTACAGGGGCTACCCATCCATGATGGCGTGATCCCCAGTTGACCCCAAGCCCTATCCAGGGTGGACTACCTGGACATGATGGACATCCCTTATTCCACTGAGACCCAAAAGACTATCTGGAAATACGCACACCATCCTCTGTTGCAGCCTCAAGTCCGCTCCCATGTGTGGCGCTGCCTGAGGCGGGTGTATCGTACAGCTGAGCGCTCTAACGCTTTACAATCATCCTGTGTCGTGTGTGGCCAGTATGGAACGCTGTTTCACCGCCTGGAGAAGTGCCCCACCTCTAAAGTAATATGGCGCGAAGTCCAACGTCTGCTAGGCCAGGATCAAACACATCCCTTCAGTCTGTCAAGAGATATGTTTGCTTCATCAATGGCCTCCCCCTTCCACCCTCCCTCCGTGCTCTGGTGGTTGCAATCGCCATGTGGACTATCCACACGATTGTCTTGGATGCCATCGCTGGCTCCATCCCCACCCTCCCAGAAGCTGTCCACAGATTCCGGTCTCATTTGGTGGACCACTTTAAAGCGTGGATGTTTGGATATCTCCCACCGCGTCGCCGACAGCTGGTCTCCTCCTGGTTCCCAGTCTGGTTCATCAAATCAGACCCCTTCCTCCACACGTGCTCAATAGTGGCTACGGCCCCTTCACACGTTCCCTCCCCTCTCCATAAGTGGCGTTCCCGCTGGCAACAAGAGATAGCATCGCTTCTCTGGGGTGCCTCCCCTGGTACTAAGTTTATCTTTACTGAGTCATATTTGGAAGTGTCCATCCCATGGTCGGCTTTCCCCGCAATAAATTTAAATTAATTACACTGAAGGACTGGATACTAATACTTGACTAGGAGTATGAGTCCTGTAAGGACCATAGAAAAGGTTCTGGCGTGCAGATCAGCTCATCCTCTGGAGGATCCAAAGGACATGATCAGACAAGCTATTGAGCAGCTGTTGGTATCAAGACTCAGAATTTGACTTATGAGCTGGACAAGAGGGGGATGATGGACTTATATGATAGTCAACATTATTCACTCTGAAATCAATTAAGCTACAACTTTGGAAAAATTAATCTTAAAATTAATAGGATAAGCTCTCCAGAGAAAAATTAAGAAATATATGTGCCAGAGAGGTTATTAAGAGAAAATAACAAGGGTGAACATAAATGAGCATTTATGATTAGGCTGTGAAATGAACATTGATGGCAAGAATCTCCTGTCAAGGATGAGGAGAAAATCAGGAAATTGAGGATGCCAGACCAAGAATCTGAATATGACAGAAGGCCATATGCCCTGATGGGGGAAACCAGATCCCAGGATTAAAATCATCATGAGTAAATTGATCAGCCTGGCATGATAGAAGGTCATGGGACCTTGCTCTGAATATGCAGTATTAAGAAGGAAGAGGAAGTGAGACCAAGACAATGGTCATCCCAAGCAGCGTTGAGTACAGATTGATTGTACTCCAATTGGCTAATGAAGTATTTGGCTGTGTCTGAAGTGGCGATCTCCTGCCCAGATCCTTTTCTCACTGGAGATCTAGGCAAGAGAAGGGATGTGTTGCGTTTTTGCCCATATTCCCAGCCAACTAGATTACTAGGGATTTCGAGGGGATAATTCCCCAATGAGAAGTTAATTGGATATCATTTGACCATGATTTCAGGATAATAATGTTTGGGTGATTTTAGGTTATTTGACTAGGTCAGATCCATTGGGGATCAATCTGGATGAATGCTTAAGATCTCGTTGGCAGAGTTGCTGATGAAATAGGGGCATATGATAGTTGATTAACTATCAGGTGTACCAATTGGGATTGGTCAGGTTTTATCACTGACCAATTGTGAATTTAAGGATTAAGTTGTGAGGCAAGTGATGCTGCTGCAACTAGCAAACCAATCAGTCAGTTTTCAGCCTGCCTTAATGGGTAACAAGTCCCATTACCTAACCAAGTCACTAGCCTAATATGGTTGGTTCGATTGTATCAAGAGGAAAACGTTGGGGATATGTTTTTGACTCTTTCCATTTTAGGTCTTGAGGATGTCCAATGATGGAATCCCAGCAAGGATGGGGAAGACCATCGCTGCTGAGATGAGGATGGTTAATTCAATGGCAATAACTGCCATTTCATTGAGAAGGTGCCAACTGAGGGTTGGGCGCTAAATTCCTCACTATAAATTCCCTAAAGAATTCACTAATAAAAAACATTGAGTAAATACCAAAGTAAAATCTTAGCATACTTTATCAGAATCCATTTCAAGTTCTATTCTTTCTGAAGGAAATTATTGCCGTGTGCTTTAATTGGGAATCTTTATAGGATAAAGAGTAAGAATCTGAGCAGGGATCCAGAGAAGAAGCTGAATCAAATTGGGGATGGCTGCTGACTAAGTGTCACAGAGAAACTGTAAACAGGGATCTGAGCGTAGATCAAGTTAGGCGAGAACCAGGGAACAAATCCCTATTCAGGAAATCTTAAGTATTTTGAGAGGAAATACTGGCCAAGCATTGGACCAATTTCTAGTACTTCAATTTAACTATGGATAATAGTTGCCATACTACTATTAACGATTTAAAATTTTTTAAATAAAATTTTAAATTTTATTCATGGAAGGCTGACCAGGGGATGGGCACTTCTGATAAGACACTAAACAACATAAAAACTTCAGTGAGAGGAGGGCACCCCAAAGAAGCAGACGCTATCTCCTGTTGCCAGCGGGAACGCCAAAAGAAGGAAGGGGTTAAATGTGCAGGGGCTTGCGCCACTATAGAGCATATTTGTTGGAAGGGGTCTGAATTGATGAACTAAACCGGGAACCAGGATGAGACCATCTGGTGGAGACAGGATGGGAGGTATCCAAACAACCATGCTTGGAAGCAGTCCACATAAGGTGCGACTGGAACTGGCGTATAGCTTCTTGGAGGGTGGGAGTGGAGCCTGAGATAGCATCCAGGACAACCATGTGGATAGTCCACATAGCGATTGCAACTACCAAGGCATGGAGGGAAGGTGGAATAGGGAAGCCAAGGATAAAGCAAACATGTCCTTAGACAGGATGAAGGGCTGCGCCTGATCCTGGCGAAAAAGGCGTTGTATCTCACGCCAAATTGCTTTTGATGGAGGGCGCTCTTCCAGACGGTGAACCAGTATTCCATAATGGCCACACATGATGCAAGATGAGTGCAAAGAATAAGAGTTCTCAGCAGTATGATATACCCTTCTCAAGAAGCACCACACATGGGAAAGAATATGAGGCTGCAGAAGAGGGTGGTGGGCGTACTTTTAAATGGCTTTCTGGGTATTCAGGGGGTAGGGGATGTCCACCATGTCCAGGTAGTCCACCCTGGACATGGTAGGGTGTCTCATGGGTATAACTCCGTTCATAATGGGTAGTCCTTGTACTTCCTGGGTGAACTGAGGAGAGGGGCGACCCCTCTGGGCGGTGTGCCCACAGATGCAAATTCTCCACTCAGCGCTCCGCATGGAGAGGAGAATCCTTTTGAAGTGGGGCAACGTCCCATGTGGGCCCACAGTAGAAGGATGTGAGGCAAGGTACTTTAAAAGAGAGTGTGGGTGGGTAGGATTGCTGAGGCCCAGGGCGCAGGAGAAGTTGGAGCGGGCCGCGCAAGACCAGAGCTGGTTTGAGATTGTAGGGTTAGTGATGGCAGCAATCCAGGTGCCAAGGATTTTGGCAGCATGGGCCTCAAAGTTGAGCAGGCCCATACCACCACTATGGCAAGGGCCAAACATGACATTCAGGCGCACCGGTGGTGGGTGGCTTAACCAAAGCCACCCTTGCAGCAGGGCGTATAATGACTTGAAGAAACAAGGGGAAAAAGCGATGTCGTGGGCCCCAAACCAAACTTTAGAGAGGAGCATAGAGTTGTCTAGCACCACCCTACCTGTAAGGGAGGTTTGACGGGCTTCGAGGGAAGCTATGCGTTTTATAACGTTGTCCAGGATATGGTTTCCATCACCATTGAGGCGTACCCTCCCGCCTCCAGCCACACCCCCAAATGGCTATAGGGCCAATGGTGGGGCGCGGCACAAAGGGGATTATGAGCGGGGCAGAGTTGGATGGGCAGGGAAAGTGATCCTGTGAGCAAGTTGGCGATGAAGGTAGGAAATGGGGCGCTGGGGCCTCGTGGGCTTGATACCGACTAAGGAGAACAATTTTGGTTTTGGAGGCATTAAGTGCCGCACTACTTGCCCTGGAGTAAACCTGGATAGTATCTTCAAGCGCGCGTGCATCATAATTGTTAGACAACCCAACCACACAATCATCAGCAAACGCCAACATCTTAACTGGTGCTTGGCCTTACACATGGACACCAGTGAGACGGGCATTCACATTTTGAAGAAGTGGGTCAAGGCTGAAGTTATACAAGAGTGGGCTAAGAGGGTCCCCTTGGCGTAGGCCCCTTTGAGGTCGTACTACATCCGTGAGGAAGCCAGGGCCACGCACAGCCATTGTGGCGGATTCCATTAGCAATATCATCAAATTAATGAAGTGAAAGGGGAGGCAGAACTTGTGGAGTCAGGCTCTGAGGTAATCCCAGGTGACTCTATCATAGGCTGTTGCTGGTCTAAAAACACAAGTGCTCCAGAAGCCGTGGATTGATAGATGTTGGCTACTGTGTGTATATTGTCCCAAATCGACCTTTTGGGGATAAACCAAATTTTTCAGGGGAAATGAGAGCAGAGGCAACAACCCCTAGATGTTTAGCCATGATTTTAGTAAAAAAATTGTGTCTGTATTAGTGAGTGAAATGGGGAGCCAGTTGGCCAATTCTGTAACACACTGGCTCCTTCCAATGAGCCACAAATGAGTTAGGCAACAGAATTCATGTTACAGACCATAGGGCTGACAGGGCTCCTGATACTACTCTCCTTGTGTGCGCGCTACAAGATTGGACAAGCACCCCCTGGAATACAGTTGCAAATATACTTAACCCCAGCAACATGCCTTGACTCCAAGACAAGGTATAAAGGGAGGCAATAGCTCTCCCAAGCTCAATCTCAAAGTCCAATTCTTGTTGATTCAAGCCAAACATGGCTGCAGTTAGGCAATATTTTAAAATAAACTCAAAGTATAAATATATGAATTTCAAGTTCTTTTATTTAATATTGGGCCAGGTTGATAGAAAACAGAACTGAGAAGCCTCCAGCTCCCAGTTCCTTCCCTATATACACATGCTAAAAGCTAGTATAAAATATAACACAAGCTTATGGTGCTAATCTGACTGATGCTTGGTGTAAACCTTACAGCAGGATCGTGGAATCCTCACTCAATGGTTCTGTGCCAGTTCTGATCCTCAACAGTTCCGCGCCAGTTCCATTTTAAATCCCAAACGAACCGCGAAACTTCCAAGCAACTGTTCCATTCCATTCTTGATTCAACTAAATCGAATCTCAAAACTACCCATGTTACTCGATTCCCATTTTTCCTCAACTTGGACGCCCATCTTGCTCCTTGGCCTCCTTTAAGCTCCTGCCCCTTAGGCGTCCTTGCCATGAAAACGCCCCCTCCTCCTCCATACATCCAGACACAGCCTGCCCTGTCTTACCAAAGATCAGGGCAATGTGATGCTGAGGATAGACCTCAACCATCACAAATTCCAGCTTATCCCCTTTCTTGTACAACATTATCGTGAAGGCCTCTTGCCCTCCAGTTAGGAGGAGCATTTCCAGTAGGCATTGGTTAAGAGTGTAACAGTCGGGTTAAACTGATCATTACATTTTGACTTGAGATTCAGAAATCCAAATCTCGAGTCAAATCACTTTTTGGGTTTTTTGAGGTTTATGCGGGGTCCAGCACTGAGCTGTGCCCCTCCCGCACTATTATTAGGCTCTTAGGGGCCTAAAGAACAGTGCAGGAGGGGATCCCCAGAAGGGCGACCTTAAAAGGTTGAGCCCAAACATTTCTGAACTCAGTTCAGAATTTTTACTTGTTTCCCACTCTCACGTGGGACTCTCTGGTGGCCTCGGGGCCACCCTTGCCTTGTCTTACCTGGTATCCCGTGGCGAGTTAGATTTTGTATCCTCAACAAAATAATGGGATTTATTGTCGAGAACCTTGATTCTGCCAAATACCCTGGTTTTTTATGTCTCATTTGTGGTGCTCTAAGTCATTGGGATTGAACTTGTCCGCATGTTTATTTCAAATAAATAAAACAAGGCTAATTTTGGGGTCACATCCTCGCTTACCTGTGTCATCTTTTCTCACTTTTCAAATTTCCCAAAATCCAATGGTGAATTATCATATATGACGAATCAAAACACTTACCTCGAGGGAACCTCATATCAGACAAACATTTGGTGCCCATCGGCAAGGCAAGATAGCGATTGAAAACTGGGATGTTTTCAAATTGTTACAAAGAGAGGCAATCAGCAAGGAGGATAAATCTTTGAAATACTTTTTATAGAACTCATAAGGGATGCCATCTGGACCTGGGCATTTCCTGTACAGTGCACCACAAACTGTAGACCAGAGTTCATCCTGAGTAATCAAATTCATCAGCTCTGGGAATCAGGAAATGGTGTGGATATGTGAGCTTTTGAGAAAATTTTCCATTTTGGCTGGAGGAATTAGATTATATTGATATAATTTGGAGTAATAATTTTTATTTTAATTGCCACTTTGGCCGGCATATCCGCAATGGAGTGGTCTGGCCTTTACACCTATGTGCAGGCCAAACTCTGGCGCAGTGCAAAGCATTTTTGAAAAAAAAGTAAGTGGAGCACATGTCATCCGCTGTGATATGCTTTGCTTTATACTGTACACAAACCTGATGCTTGTGCTGCCTTGCCAGTGCGTTGAGGTGAGTGGACACTTCCACCCACTTGCAGGCCAAGCTGGGCTGTAGCCTGCAGCGGGGATGTTAGACTCCAGGTGGTCCAACTCTGCCAGCGTGTGTAAAATGACTGCCAAGGCAGCCTGCAAGCAATGGGAGGATAGGTGGTGAGCCTGGAGGATTGTGTTCACTTTGAAGGTTGACCAGGTAGAAATTGGGTCTACACATAACAATGCAACGAACTTCAGAGATGAGGTCACAGTTTTCATCCATGAGAAAAATTTTTGCGATGCAATCTCAGTGGGGCGGAGTTTGCACCATTTTGGCGGCTGGGTCACTGGACTGGACAAATGGAAGAAAATTGATACCAACCTGTGGTCAGAGAAATCGATTTCAATCATGATGAAATGGTAAATTTGGATTGAATTTTCAACAGCGCGAGAATAAGGTTGATGCAGGTCATGGACCTTAGATGGCCATTGTGCACGTGAGAGTGAGACATGTTAGTGAGTAGCGGAGCATGATGCGGCAGAGTATCATACAGCCCTAGGGTGGCTTTGAGGTAGCAGAAGGGAAGTGACAGCTAAGAAGAATTCCCAACAATCTCATGCACAGTTTGGGGCATAAATGTTGATGACAGCATGTACTTTGTCATCTCATGAAAAGGAGACTACAAGGACGCAGCCATCAAGGTAAAAATGTGATGAGATAATTTAAAAACTATGGTGCACATGAACAAGCACCCCACAGTGCATAGACCAAAAGGAAAGGGAAGGGAGGAGCATGGTTGCCCATGCTTCCTCTGCACCGCATGGACAGTGGGTTTCCTGAATGGCCAGGATGTCCACGTGTAAATTTGTATTTTCAAAACTCAGTTTTCTAGCCTGGGATGGCGAGGCCTTGATTCCAGCGATGTTCAACATCTTTAAAGTAAAAGCACTCCCCATCGCACCTTAGGTGTGAGGGGAGGGGCACCTGAGCCCTTCAGCCTTCTCTTTTCAGCATGTCGCGGTATGGAAGTGTGGGTGTTCTGTGCAACGGAGTATGGTTCAGGATGGGAAGCTTTAGCCATGAGGTTTGCGTTGGCTTTTGCCTTCTGCTTTTTCCCCACTGTGGGATGAGTTTTTGTCATTGTGTGTGCTTGCAGTGCACTAACGCATAAATCTGGAATTGTGGTTGGGATATTATTGGGCGTTTCAGTCCCAATTGATTCTTGGGTGCATTTAAAAGGTCAAACTGACTCACCCATCAGGTTATTAGCTTGGGTGGCCCAATCAGCTTGGGCGTCCCAATCTGATTGGTGGAGGGATTTTTGTGCTGCTTCTGCCGTGAAAGTCTCAATGTTCTCCTGGAGCTGGGTTGGCGGGATCGCAGATGCAGTCTTGGCCGCCTCTTTGGCCACCGCCTTGCAGGCCTGCTTGTCCTTGTTACGCTCCTGTGGGGACACTGGTTTTACTTGGATTAAGCAGCCTTGCGCTCCCCATGGGAAGGCTGCAACGGTGTCTATTGCCAGTTCATAGTGGGCGTCTGCATTGCACATTGCATCCAAGATTATTTCATGTTGGGTAATGCTCTCCTTGGTGGGGCAGGTATGGGCCTTGTGGCCAAAAGCGTGACAGAAAGTTCTTTAGGAGGCGCGCTATCCACGGTGACCCTGAATGGGCAGTAGTCTTGCCCATTGATTTCAATAAAAGCGGTATGTGTGATTTGGTTCAAATCTTCTGCTATCCCCACAGATGGGGTGAGAACAGCAATTGCCTTACCCTGTGCACAGGTCTGGCATGGGAGTAAATCGCTGCATCTCAAAGGATTGTATTTCCTTGTATTTGGATAGCCCAGCTTTCAGGTGGTGCTCTAGCATGGTGCACTTGACCATTGTAGGTGGGAAGTCAAAAGTTACGAAAACTTGATTTGATTTAGTCTAGCAGATGCGCTTCATCTTGACTACCTGTTGACCATCTGGGAGGTTGACTACTACACATACTTTTGTGGCTTCATCCGCTACTACTTTAGTTTTGAATCCAAGATACAGCCAACTGTGAGGCATGGAGTGTGGTGCGACGTACACCACACTTGGGAAATGTGTGTGTACATCTCCACAAAACTTTTCCCAAAGCGCCATTTGTTGAATATCCAGGAACACATGCACCCCATATTCCACTGACAATAGTGGTTGGGAGTGTGTCATATTGATGAACTGGTTGCATCGTGCTTGCCACGCCAAAATTTCTGGGGAAATGGTAACCACCGGTTTTTTATTACTAATTTTATATATTCCTCTGGACTCGCTGGGGCATTTATGAAACTTGGTTGATGTGGAGCCAACACCTTTGCCCTTAACTTTACTCACCCAACTGCTCCCTGACATTAGTTGCAAACCAATCTCCTCAATGAGATTATCAAACCTTACCTAGACTTTAATTGAATTTGTTGCATAAGTGTTTAAAACGAGAATGAAAATTTTCAAACTATCAACAATTATATTTCATTAATAAACAACGCAGATAATTGCACAACAACCACACATGTTCAGTTAGTACTTTTATAGAAGTTATTGGCTGAGAATAATCAGAAACCTATAAATTTTAACACCTGTAGAGATTGCAGGCAAAGTATGATATATTGATGCAGTTGTGCTTGATCACAACTTCTTTATCATGCCGCTTTTCCAATAAGCACTTAAAGAGTTTGTAATCTTGGCCAACTTTGAGGATGACAGTGGTATATAAAAAAAGAACAAGGAGTCAAGCCATTCCCATTTATTACAACAACCCTCCTCAAGATAATTTACCTGCTCAGTTGACCCCATATCTACGTGCTGAAGTGACACAACAAATACAAGAATTAAAAGTCCTTACCATCGAATGAAAAAGATGAGCTTCAGCAATTAGTAGAAACTTACAAGGACAACATCAAACAGGACGATGATGATATTTCACTGTCTAACATTGGTCAACACACAATTGAAGTTGAAGACTCTTAAACAATTGCACAAAGACCATACCAATTGCCTTAAGACTGAGAGAAGCTTATTGAAGATTTAATCAAAAAGGGCCTACAAACTGAATTTATTTGCCCATAACAATCCCCTTGGTCCTTCCCAGTGGTGGTTGTACCAAAGAAAAATAGGAAACTCTGAATGTGCGTTGACTATATTCCATTGAATAAACTTACCAAGAAGAATGTATATCCTCTGAGGCTTATTTCAGATATTTTTAATTCCATGGGAGGAGCCCAATTTATCACAAACATTGATCTAATTCTGGATACTACCAATTAGGAATAGACAAAGAATAAGCTCCAAAAACTGCCTTTGGCACCAGTATGGACATTTTAAATACAAATGAATGCATTTTGGTCTTACTGGTGCACTAAGAACATTCCAGAAACTAATAGATACCTTATTCAAGATGATCTTTTCTTTCTGCTTGACATCAAGTTTGAGCAATTTTGAAATAAAGTTACTGTTAATTTTCTACTGCCTCCTATATTGCATCAGTTTTCCTTTTATGTCTTTGGATCCACCACCTGCTAGTGTTTTCCAACCAGCAGGCAAATGTGTGCAGATGGGCTCATCCAGTCCGCCTTATACTACTGGTCACTTTACCTCTCCAAGAGACTTAGCACTGCACCTTGCACAAGTTTACCCAACCCACCACCACCTCCTCACCCTACCTCAATCCAATAATCACCTTTTCCTCCGTGTCAAATATGGACATCTCTTCCCATATGCTGACAATACTATTATTGAGCTGACAATGGCCATCTTTGCTCCAGCGTGTTTTATTAACTTCCACTCTTATAAAGAGCCATTTTGATATTGGCTTACTTATGAAAAAGGATGCGGCTGCTGCTGCAGCAGTGCCTTTAATTTACAAAAACACACTCATTACCACCACCCAAACTTGTCTCACCAATGATACCACATTTGTGGTGACCTTTACAAACCTTACCTCCCACCTTCCCCTTCAAACTCTATATGAGGAGTTGATGTCAGGGCTGTCCACTTATAGCACAAACCCCATCATTCAATTCCTGGTCAAAGGGGTGCTGAGCGCCTAGCAGCACATCAGGCAATGGCCACCATTACCCCCCACCAGCTAAACATGGCCCAGCACATCCAATCGCATGTCTATATCCCATCTACACCTGATCATTTATTTTGGGCTTGCACTGACAACAGTTGCACAGTTTTCCCCCTATGCCATAGGTTAAACCATCCAAAGAAAGTATGTCGTTACAACTCAAACTGGGTGAACACTGCTGACTTCACCCATGTGGCCATACCAACAGCATTTAAATTGGAATATTAGCTGCCCCCACCCCTCCCGCTGAGCACTTGATGAATCTGAAAAATCTTGCAACCAAAACCTAAGCTGGCCAATTTACTCACAATTCAACCAATTGGGCACAGGATTGGACCCAAATTCCAACCAATTTCCTGCCCCAAAACTTACCCAACCTAATCCACATATCCCCAAATCAATCCTACTCAACTAAAATCCCTGGGACTTATTGGATTAAGTGAATGAATATGGTGAAATTGTCCCACCTCCAGACCATCTAATTAACTTAGAACCTTATCTTAATTCATACTTTGACGCCCCATTCCCACCTAAAAAATATATCCCTAAACCCACCACTACCCCTTTCCTGAGCAACCATCAGCTAGCTGAGGCTGTGGTGGCTTTACCTGAAGGTTGCCATCTCCACAAAGCTGTGGCAGCCTCTGTCACTGAATTTAAAAAATAGCTACATGACCTCACGTTCCCACTGATTTCCCTGCTGTTGCATAAGAAGAAATCACCTGAATCAGAGCAGATGCCCTCACCGCTGTCAAGCATGTTTTTGAATTGGCAGAATTTTTTCATCCACATGAATCACAAGAGCCAACATCACAAAATTTAACCAGCTTTCCAACGCCCACATCCAAGTGGAACACCAGTTAGTTAAACTTGTAGAAGCTATGCCTCAGGCCCAAATTGTCAATGACAACTTCAACAATTATATATTTCAACTTGACCTTCATCCAGCGGATGCCCCAACCCCCTTGCTCTCGGTATTGATCCGCCTCTTCAATGTTAAAGCCAAAGTCAATGATCTGCATGATCCCCCCTCCCACTCTGCCATGGTGAGATAAGCGGCTCAACGTTGTGCCACTTGGTAGGTTATTTCTCATTTTTTTGTGTGTCTCACTTCTCATTTCAGGCATTAATTCATATTTTTAGTTTGTTTTGTTGGAGTTTTGTTTTGGTAATGTCCATTCCCTGGTCGGCATACCTCAAATAGATTTAAAACCTTATTCAAAGATCTTATTAACTGATGTGTCACAATATATTTGGATAATATCACAGTATGCTCTCCAATTTTCAACAACACCTTAAGAGTTTATAAATAGTAGTTTGAAAGAATTCAAGGAGCCAACCTTAGTATTAATGCTTCAAAAATGGTTCTCTGAGTACAAGAATTAAAACTTCTTGGACATATACTTATCCCAATGGCAGGAAGACAGATCCTGAAAAGATTGAAGTTATTGTATCACGGCCTTACCCCAAGAAGTGCTGGAGAACTTATGAGTTTCTTAGGAACTGTCAATTATCACCATTCCTTCATACCAAATTATATTCGACTCTCTGTGACACTATTTTACCTTCAGAAAAAAGGAGTAACTTGGGAGTTTAATGAATCTGAACAAAACAGCTTTGATCAACTTAAGAAATATATAACTTGCACCCCTATCCTGATCTTTCCAAGTTTTGAAGAAGACTTCCAAGTCTTTAAGATGCAAGTGACATTTCCCTAGGAGCAGCACTAGCTCAATGTTGGTGGAAATACCTTCTGGTATATTACATCTTAAAATACCCCTGCGTAATCAACTACTCAACTAATAAAAGAAATTCTTTGATGTTGTGTTTGCTCTTTAAAGGTTCTGATATTAATTGTTGAACCAAAATATCACATATTACATGGACAACTCAACAGTCTGTTTTTTATTTAACAACTCAATTCTCAACGGCTGATGTATATGATGGCAATATGAATTAATGAGATCTAACAAAAAATTTGTGCACTTACCAGGAAAGTTAACGCTGTGGCATATGGACTTTCCCAAATTCTCACCCAGAAAGCTATAGTCCCAGTTACCATCTAGTACTAAAAAAAGATATAGTCCCAGTTTACCATGTGGAAGAATTAAATCTATAACCAGAATTAGTTCAAATTCAACAATTTCTAAAAACCTTCGAATTTCCTGATGGTATACTTAATGAACTGAAATTTAAGAACAAATGTATCAAATTCTTATTTGTAGAAGACCAACTCTATGTGTGTACAAAGGGATCAATTTCCAAGGTAGTCCCTAAGAACTTCTGACAAAAATGCCTCCAAGAAGCCTATGATGATGGCTGACATTTTGAAAACAAAGCAACTTGGGAACGCCTCTTTTCTACATACTGGTAGTCTAATGTTTAATCAGATTTATGCAACTACGTTGCCACTTTTCACGCTTGTCATATATCTGCAAATCAGCCTAAACCCACACAAACTTTTCAATCCTATTATTGTCAAAAACTATTTGAAATTTGGGGAAATAACTTTGTAGGACCAATTTCTACTGTCAGCAATGAATGCAAGTATATCCTGGTTGCAACTGAGTATTTTACCAAATGGCCCTTAGCTATAGCAGTACCAAAAACTGATGCCTTAACAACTGCCTAATTTTTGTATAAAGAAAATTTTTACTACCTTTGAACCTCCATAAACTATTCTGTCTGATAAAAGGTCACAATTCAATAACAAGTTGGTTGATTAAATAATTTCCAAAGTCAAAACTAAACATTCCCTGACTACTTTTTATAATTCCCAATGCAATGGGCAAACTGAGTGAATGAATCAGACCTTGTGCATGCTTTAGAAAAAAGCTGCATGGACAGACATGAAAAATGGGCTGAACAACTACTCACTGCTCTCTGGGCCTATTGCACCAAAGTCCATTGCATTACTCAGAAAACCCCTCATGGACTACTCTATGGCATTAAATACCAACCTGACCTCTTTATTAAATGTTCAACCTAACCAACCACAGTTAACCTAATTTGAACAACAGCACAGAAGGCCTTGGATGAGCATGCTCAACAAATGAAGGTTTAATATGATAATCAACTCAAAAACCTTCAAAATTTTACTGTTGAAGTTCTTTTTTTAATTTTTGAAATGAACTACTAAACTCAAGATTCAAAAAACCCAACCTCAATCTAAAGGTCCCTTCCAAAATTCTCAAGTTGTAACATTTGGAAATCCCAATCTTGAAACACTAATGAAATACCCCACCATCAATTATTATGGAAAGTCAACTTTAAGTTTATCAGTATAAAAATGAATAGAGGGAGTGTTATGAAACCAAGACAAAATGTGGCTTTAAGCCACATTGGTTTAATGCTTTAATCCATTTTATCCTGACTATCCATTGACTCACTTACTTCATATCTACTTCCTATCTACTATCTATCTTATCATTTTTTAAGATAAAGATGGTATAAATAGCTTTATCTATTCTCTGAAATAAACTACTTTCACTCAATCTAATTCTATTCTGAGTTTTTTTATTCTGCTTTTAGCTGTGATCCCAGATATCGGAAACCTGGGCCTACTTCCCCATCTGAGTTCTGTTAAAGTGACTACCTGTTATGGATGAAAATACTAGAATTTCTGGTGCTTAAAGCATACCTTGTCATGGAAATTTCATTATTTGCAAGCTTTACGACATCATCTAACAGTTTGCTGTTGACAGCCTGTTTAGTTGGTTTAAGTAAAGTTTTTGTGTCAATTTTCTCAATTATGCTTACTGGCCCATTATTATTTTTATCATTCTCTTTTCAGTAATTCTGTCCCCTGATCAGTTTACCTTGAATAAACAGCTATATATATTTAAATCAAATGATAAAAGTGATAAAATAAAAGTGATTGCACCAGGAAAAGAACAACTGACCTTTATAAAGTTTAAGTTAAGAGCTTAATAGCTGAGCCAGTTATGCTCAATTTTTTTTACTCATACTTTACTTAAAAATAAATTTTTTAAGGGAAAGTAAGAGGGAAGGGCGGAATACAGGCGATTTGGTTGAGGGTAAAAAGGATTGGGGGTTCAGGCCGCTAGAGTTTAGCACCTCCAACCATTGCTGATCATCAATCTCCATCACTAGCCAAAGTTCTAGCATCAGCGGGCTTACAGGCCATTTGATTTTCAGTTGATTAGTTACCTCATTGCGTACGACAAGCAATCCAGTTGGGAAAGCCAAATGTGCGGCTTTATAACATCCTGGGATTAGGCGCGAAAATTTTAGGATCTGATGGAGCTGATCAGATATAATCCAAATGTTCTTCAATACCAAACCTTTGTGGTGGGGGCGCTCGTTGCTCAAAAACTTGGCTACAAGCGCACAATGAATTACACATACACAATAATGGTAAATGAAGGCTTGTAGTTGGATCGGAGCCATTCTCAGGGTTTTTGTGAAGAAAAGGTCCTGTGATGAATGTATTCCCAGAGGTGATTGTTTGCCTGATAGGATGTAACAGATTGTGGACCAGTATTTTTTAAACACGGCGCATTCATAATAATGGTGGGCTATGTCTGCTTCCAGTTCAGCGCATAAGGGGCATTCTTTGTGCTGGTAGTCTGGCCCGCTGTGCTTGCCCAATTTGAATGCCCAATTTGAATGCCCAATTTGAATGCCCAATTTATATGCCAGGTTACTGAATGCTGTTTAGCCATTACCAAATGGGAGTTCAGGACTGAAATCAACTCCTTTGTTGGGTAGTTGGTGTCGTGGCCTTTGGTAGTCCAGTCATTTAGCATTTGTGGATGGGTGGACGGGTTGCGCCCCAGTTTCAGGAGTGGATCTCCATATTCTATCAGTCTCAATTTGTACCTTATTTTAATCGACTTGGTAGCATATTTGTCAGCAAATCGTTTATGCTCCTCCCAGCTTGTTGTGGAAATCATTGCAGAATTATGTGCTTTGACATCTCTTTGAATTTGGTCGGCGTCTTGGTCTGATAGCTCAAATGACTATCCGCTCTGGTGCACAGCCTAATTGCATAGTCGCCAGTAGTGTGGAGTGCCTTTTTGGGATGTTATCTGTGGGTGGTGCGCCATACATTCATGTATTGAGTGGGGAGAGACCAGCTCTTGGAGGCCTTGGGCTCTTGCCCAATTTATGCCCCATGCTAGGGTCAGGCAGCGCATGTGCATCTGTGTTAGCTTCAGAAACAACTTCTCCTATATACGCCAGGTGTGAGATTTGAAGTCCAGGAGGCCCATGCCTCCTTCATTCTTTGGTTTTGACAGGGCTTCCAGTGGTATTTGTACCACCTTCTCCTTGAACCACAGGAAGGTTCAAAGCATTGTCCTGATTTTCTTCTCTAAGTTTGGGCTCATTGGCAGCACATGAGAAACATACCACAACTTCAAGAAGATGAAGACATTTATTGCCTGCACTTTCTCCTTGAGGCATAGTCTGGCGCTCTTCCAGAATGCCATTCAGATCATTAAGCTTGACAATACTTCCTGTTCAGTCTCCAGTACCGCTGGTCCCTTATTGCTGAAGAGTATCCCAGGGAATTGGATTGTCAGGCATTTTGTGATTGGCGTTGTGTCTGTCAGCGGGTTGAAGCTCAGGTTGCTGACCCTCATCACTGAGGTTTTTAGTAAGTTGATTTTTGCGTTCAATGCTAGTTGATAGAGATTTAATAGTTCCTCTTTGCCCTGGAGGTCAGTTGGGGAGCTTATTCCTACTACCTTTTTTTTTTAGTACTAGAATTATTCCTACTACCTTATCATCAGCAAATGCTAGCAGCTTCAGTGGCATTTGGTTAGGGTGTACTAAACCCTGGAGCTTCGCGTCCGCTGCCACCAGTAGAATGCTGGCTGCAATAATAAAGAGTATTGGTGACATAGGGTCCCCTTGTTGGAGACCTTGCCTGACAGGGATTTCGTTAGTTACACCAGCTGCGACAATCACCTTTGTTACCATGCCCGAGTACAGCGTCATTATCCATGCTCAAAAATTGTCAGGGATACCAACTGCCTTTAGTGCCTTGTGAAGGAATGACCACGCTACTTGGTCATATGCTTTTTCCATGTCGAGGAACATAAGGTACCCCTGTTTGATGCCCCTCAAATCCTGGAATATGCTCTGACCGAGCCAATGCAGTCCCATATACTACGGCCTTTGACAAAGCTGTTCTGGACATTATGGAGCGTGCGCGGTTCCATTGCCATTAGTCGATTAGATAGTATGTGCATGAGCAGTTTATAATTGGCGTTCAATAGTGTAATTGGGCGCCAGTTCCAAAGTTGGCATTGGAGGCCCTTTTTGTACAAAAGTACAATTTGGTTCTCTTAGCCTCCTGGAATTTGCTGGCCATTTTTTAAACAGTGGTTGAAGAGGACTTTTAGCTCTGGCGCAATGCGGTCTTGGAATATACTGTATATTTTTGTACACATTATGGTGGGGCCTGGTGCTTTCACTCTTGGAAACTCCTTTAGCGCCCTCTTAACTTTATCAATAGAGATTTTGGCAGATAGCTTTGGTGACATCTTCTGGCGTACAGCCCCCCAGTGCTGGCTTGGCCAGGTCAATAAGGGTTTTTGTCACCAATTTGCTTGTTTATCTTTGTTGGAAAAGATCACCGTAGATTTGCTCAATCTTAAGCTTGATCATTTTGGGGTCTGTTGATACTCCCCTTCCGCTGTCTCCACTCCCATACCCTAGCCTTGGTTCAAATTTCCTTGAGGTGCTTCAGGCCCTCTTGGTCATTGTCCCCGCTAGGCTCTGATATCAGTAAGTCGCATTGGTCTGCCTCTCTGAGTCTTGCTTCATCAAAATGGCCCGATACTTTTGTGTGTTGTTTGGTACTCGCTCCACTAGCCCTCAATATCCTTCCAGGTGAGCCTCAGTCTTTCTAATATAGACTTCATTTGCTTCACGGCAGCAGTTCTCTTGTAAAAGGTTGCTTTTTTGAACTTCATAGTATCATGCTTCATTTTTTTTTTGATCTAGGTCTATTGTTCTAGCGGGTCCAAATCCAGGTGGTTGTCCAGATATGCTACCAGTCGATCCAGTCCAGCGTCAATCTTTTGGCGCCACTCCCCATCCTCAGCGTGGCTGGTGCCAGTTGCCACTCGCAGTTCCTCAGAGAGGTTCATCAAGGTTGATTTCCATGTGGACAACCATGTGGTCACTTTCAGCATTTATGCTAATCTTGCTGTTGGACATCATTGGCTTGAGATCTGATGACACTAGGATGTAGTTAAAACATGATCCCAACAGTGGGGATCCAGCGGCGTCATATGACCATTTCATTAAGTTGGCCAGGTCATCATCCTCTTTGTCAATCATTAGGCACATCTCCAATTTGACTAAATAATTGAGCATCTCGTCAGCCTTACTGTTGGGAAATTCTCTTGTTAGGAAAGTATCCTAGATCGCATTTGTCCAACAGTTCAGGTCACCTGCTATTATGGTCATCGCTTTGGATGGCACTTCCACTAAGAATTCCCAAAAAATACGGTTTTTGTGGAGCTTTGGTGGGGCATAGACTGCTACCACTCGTATGCTCTTGTCAGTTTCTCTGTTTGTAGCTGTTGCTATCAAGATCCTACCGGCGTGAGTTTCATCCATGAATTCCAGGTCTATTTTATTGTCCATTGTGACTATTGCCATGTGGTCTGTCCATAGGTCTTGGTAGCCTATTTGGCGGGACCATGTGTGGTTTTTTGCGTCGTGGTTTGAGCTCAGCACCATTTCATTTTGGTTACCAGCTTGTGTTTCTGAAATAAAAAAAATTAGGTCAATATTATTATTAGTTTTTAGATGGTGTATCCTTCTCATCCTCATTTGTATGCTCGCCATACCCAGAGCATTTGTGGTTGCTATCCTCATTTCTGGCTGCCTGACCCACGGGTATAAGGTTTAGCGTTGTCTGTTTTATGGATCAAGTCATGTACTGAGATGTGGTTGGTATATAATGGTGGCGTCGATGGTTGGCGGTGTATTAATCAGTTTTTGGGGTCAGTTGGTTGGGATTGGGATTATATTCGCGTTCATCCTGTAACTTAGAATTTGGTCGCCATCCCCATCTCCCCGTGATGGATAATGGGGATGGTTTTATGATTGGGTCCAGGTGCCCCTTGTACCCTGCTGGTGGAGCGGCAGATTCCCCCTCATCCTCCATTTGGGTTTGCCCCCTTCATTTGATTTGGCGGCAGAACTCAATTATTTAGTCAGTGATTGTCCGACCAACTTTATCAATTTTGTCGCACCTGCTGATTTTTCACCGGTCACCTCAGGTTTTTTTGTCAATGACTTCTGATTCAATTTAGTATTTGCTTTCAGCTTGTCAGGATGCAATTTCAATTTGATGGCTTCCTGCACCCATCTTGCTTAGTAGACTTCTTCAGGTTCACTGTCTACCATCTTTCCTCCTCGCGGACTATTCATTCCACTTGTGTTGGACGTTGCTCTGTTGGTCCAGGGTCAGTTCCCTCATCCATTGCACAAGATTCAGGGTTCAGATTTATAAATGGTTCATCATCTGCTTCAGGTCGCTTTGCTGCTTCTTGCTCCCAAGCTTCTCTATGTGCCAGGTCCAATTCTTGTTGTTGGCGTTTCATATCTGCTACCTCTGTTAGGTTACGCGGGATCCATTCTTTGGCTTTTGGATGGAGGAAAGTCTTGGTACCAACCTTGGTAACCCCCCTGATGGGGTCATATTTGTATTCCCATGTAGGTTTACCTTTACGATGGTGGCATTGAGCCATTGTGTAGCCAGTCTGGTAACAGAACCGGCACACTTGTTTGGCATCCTCCTGTTTGATGTATATTACCATGTCAAGGCCTGGCAGGCAGATGAATCTGGTTAGAGCAATTCTGTTTGGCTTCAACCAGGGTGCCGGTTCATACTGCACTTCCACTGTCTGGGGGCGGAGGCACTTTGTGATGTAATTGCCACCAGCTTGCCGAAATTTGCATTACCCCATAGTATGACAATCCAGTCCTTATTGCTTTGTGCACCCACTCATGTTCACGATTGGTGGGGAGATTCTGAAAGGTTACCCACCTTGCGGTTTGGTTGGCCTATCTGGTCAGTTCTGTTCACAGATAAATCCCCTTGTATTTGATGCCAATTTCAAGGAGTTTCTTGTGGTCCAATTTTCCTGGGATCGCTATATCAATATATCCATGTTTGGGTACCCAATGGTGATCAGAGTCCCCTCCAGCTAGGACTTCATCAAGTTCCTGATAAACAACATTATCAGGTTGAACCATTCCTCCTCCTCCACTAGCTGCAGGTGGATTTGGATAACATCCTTAGGTACAATTTTGGAGCCTGGCGCTCTGTAAAGCCCCCACTGATCAACTGATGGATGTACTCAATGTGGCTCCCCACTCCATTCCAGGTGTTGTCTTCGAATTGCTCTGCCACTGCGCTGTAGAATTTGGTTTTTGCACTTGGTTTGGGTACTTCAGTGGGGTCTTCCCCTTAAGAATCCAGCTTACTGATTCATTGAGGCTGAACCTCCAGTTGAGGAATGCTTTGATCTGGTGAATGTAATACCTCTATGGCTGATACTTTTAGCCATTTGAGCTCGATCTCGAGGCTCTGCCATTCTAGGGCATCTGTTGGCAAGAACCCCAGTTAGTGCCACTCGAGGGCGGATTCCAGGCTGCATGTTGGGTGGAGGTATTTTTGAAGGACCTCCAGCGTAATCAAGCCACGCTTGCACCATTCCCTTACTGTGACACTATTCCAGCACCCATCTGTGAATACTCATGTCATGGCTGCCGGAACACCCTCTTCACTCCATTGGAACATTTAGAGGGGGTGAAACCTTTGGCGGCATATGGGGCCACTAGCGTCAGTTCTGGGAAGGATTGCTTCCAATCTCAGATAGTTTCAATGTGGATCCCACTTTGAGCCATTCTCAGTCCAAGTTTGGGGTCATGACCCCTTTCATCGGCGTAGCCACCTGTGGTGGAAATTTTTGTTCCATCCACGGTTGGGCTGATTCAGGGGTGAACCCTGCTGCGTCCCAGTCTACAGCTTTGGCGATTGTTGTGGCATCGCACCATATTTTCCACTTTTTGATTGGGAATGGTCAGCCTCTAAGGGTTTCGTGAATTGGTTTAGTCATCTTCAGCTCTGCCCATTCGCGCACAAGGTCCATACTGGCCCCCGCTTGGAACCAGTTTTTTATCTCCATTGGTGTGAATCCGTTGGCAGACCAGTTGATGGCCTCTTCTGGTGACCAATCCCAGAAAGTTCCCCACTCCACCATTTTTCCTTTGTCCAGCCCACTTTCAGCAGGTCTGATACAGTGGCTGGTGGAATTTGGGTTTATGACCAGTGTAAGGCCTCGGTGGCCTTGAACCTGGCCATGATCCTCATTAGTTCCTCCTCTGGGGAGAACGTGGCTTTGTACCATTCCAGTGCTGTGTCCACTAGAATGGTGTGTCAGGCCCATTTGAGGGCAGTTGAGGGAGTTTAGGAATCATTTCGCGTAATCAGCTAAATCTGTTGGGTTGAGGCCCAAGCTCCCAACGTCTTGGGAATATCGTGCTGTAATGCCTGCCATTTTATACTCCATTACGTTTAAAGGTCGATGCTGGCCTCCATCCAGGCCTTTGCGTCTGCCAGTTTTAAATCTTCGTGGATTGCGGCCTCAATCACCTTGTTCTCCATGCGGATTTTCATCCATTCCAGGGCGTCTTTGGTCCAAACTCATGACGCTTTAAATAGTACTGCCATGTCAATCGAGATTTGGGTGTCAAGCCAGCGTTTGGCCACTCCAGCGGAAAACTTGTAGTCTCATCACATAGCTGCAACTTCTGGTTTGATAACTTTGGAGACCTACTGAGTCGCTGTAGAGTATGGACACTGGAGGGCCTCCCATTGTTTGACATCACAGGCGGACACGCCTTGGCATGCCAACATGTCTGACTGGATTGGGGTATACTTTATCAGGGCTCTGGCTGCCAACTTGACCGCTTTCAGTGTTTTGGCCCCTTCTGGTAGTACTTTTAGTTTTTTGCCAAATTTTACCAAGTATCTGATCCCTCAGATTTGGTTTTTAATATAGCTTCACCCCCATTGAGGTTGGTCCCCGATGGTTTGTATTGGTTTGCAATTGGCTCTATGCTAATCTAATCCCCTCTGACAGCTTATAATTGTTGGGGTTTGTTCCTGATTGTCCATTTGGGATCAGCCGTCAATTCTTGGTTTAGTTAGAACCCCTGTCAACATGAATTTGTCAGGGATTGCACCCAATGGTGTATTGGGGATCACGCCCAATAATTCTCTCATGTCACCAAATCGATTTTGGTCTGAGACCGTTTGCCCCCCAAGACTGGGCCTTGTCAGAACTGGTGCCTGACTTCTTTTTCACTCGAATACCCTGATTGGATTTGGTAAGTTTCTCTGTGTTGGCAGAAAATTTTTAATGGCTTTGCTCTGTTGGCTTGAGCTGCTGATTTTTGTCAATTAAATTCAAGTCAGTTTCATATCCAACCAATACTTTGTCTGGGTTTTTTGTTATTTCCACAAAATTTTCTCACTCTGCGAGGCCCCAATCCACTCTACTGGTTGAGGTGCAGTGGGGAATATTCCTGACACCGCTGTTCTCAGCATCAGGCCTCGCTCCCTAAAGGTGGCTCTTGTCAGCTGGTTGTCAGCAGTCACCAATCCTAAGGAGTTGACCCCGTTATCCGCGCTAGTCGCAAGGGCACCGTGACCCTTTGACATGTTTGTGCGTTTCATTGTTGTTCATGTCACCAAATCGTTACTTATGTGCATGGGTTGTATTGCCCTTCTATGTTATTAGGCATGTGGGGGCTTGGGCCAGCAGGAAGTTTTTCAGATGGTATGTCCATCTTAGCATCCTTTGTATTAATATTTTTATTTGATATTAGCGCAGGCAAGTCGTCCATTTCTATGTGCTGCGCACAGATGGGCGGATTGACTTCCCTACGCTTGGGTGGTTGGCCATGGTTTACTGCTCTATAAATGCAGTGCGCACTGGCAGTTGATTGCTCTCTCAATTCTTGGTCAGTTCACTTTTTGATTTAAAAAGTGATGTATGCGAGAGAGAAAGCTTGAGCCAGTTATGCTAGAGGAGGTATTTTTAAAAATCAATTAGGTTTTTGATGTAAAGTTTTGATTTAGATTAACTTCTAAAGAATCAATTGACCACTAATCACTTAACAAAACCATTTAAAATATCAAATCAACCAAATATATAACTGCTCAGCCATAACATTATACCAATTACCATCAAAACATATAAGATTTTCACTTATTAAATATAAAACTTTTTATTTTACTATGAAAATAATAATTTTGATTTTATTTTGAGGTGGGCCAACCTGGGATGATACCGCACCTGTCATGGAAACGGCAGAAGAAGTTTAGACAGGCCTGCCAGTCAGGATGCATGAGCACCCAAAAAGCAAACCAGAATGCCAGAGGCATTATTGACTGAACAACGTTATATGGAGCCAGGCATTGGGAAACGACAAATTGTTGGTGTGCCACAATAGTGAGGATGATCCCGATGATGAACCACAATGAGCCCACTCCTGTCCCAAGGGGTCTTGCTGCAGGGGGTGGGATCACAGAGATAGTTTCAATAAGTTCATCAGGATATGGGGTTATTTCAACTGGGGAGACAAGGAGATGGATTCTCTCTTGCAGTTGGTGGACATAAGGCCACAAGATCCCCATGTACTGTTGCCAGAAGTTTATGATAGCGGGGTTATAGAGCCAAAAATATTTGACATGCTGAATCCAATTAATGGCGGAGGGGGCCATAGTGACCATAAGAACTGGTAGAGCCTATCCGGTATACAGACTGACAGGCTACCAAGGAAATGCCATCAGGGATGCAGCCAGAAGGAACAATATAATAAAATTGTTTTGGTTTTTTGGCAAAATTTTTATTTGAAGGAAAAGGAAGAAAATTAACCAACAATTTTCTCAGTGCAATGCAACTGATCAAAATAGTGGTCAATTGGGGTAGTGACAAGTCAGGATCGGGACCCTCAATTTTGACCTAACTGGCAAATTATTTGGGAATAGGTGGGTTTATTCCCTGGGAACTGACATCAAAAAAGTTAGTGGTGGTCCAAGTTGCTGTCAGTTCAACCTCAAATGACAAAACTGAGGCTCAGCTGCATTTCTGATGGTTGATGTGATGGCGTTTGGCCCAATGAGTGATAGGAATCCCCCTAAGGCCACCCCACATAAGGGCGGGTCCATTTGGTTGGGAATGGGTTCAGGATGCCCAACCCCCTACGCTCAGTTGCTGAGATGTTCATTTGGTCAGTGGCATCACATTTGCCACAACACCCAAATTGTCCACAGGAGACTTCAAACCCTTGTCAATGACATCTGATGCTATAGCTTGATCATCAAGGATGATCCCTGACAACTTTGGTGGGGAGGTGATTTGTTCGATTGGCATATTGATCAAATTGAAACTGTCAGGCGTTCTAGCTGATAACTCAGTCTTCATGCCTTTCTGGCCATTTGAGATCCAAACATCGGCCAAATTGCTGCTCAAATTAGATCCAATTAATTTCAATTCTACAATCTCAGTGCAGATTTTACTGATTCCCCATAGCAGTTCTGCTAAGGTGAGTATGGGTACTGAGGGTGGAATCTGAAGCGGAAGAGCTGTTACCCAGCGCTCATCTACTATGTGAGTGAGATCGCCCTGAGTAACGAGGGGTACTGCCATCCTCTTTGGTGCCTTCTTAATTGGAAATGGGAAAATGGCTCAATCAACAGCCAGAGGACGTTCCCCTGGACTTACATTACCCTTACCTTTTTCCAAAGAAGAGCCTACCACCGGGGAACTGCACCAGAGCTATATTTTTGTGTGCCTTGGGTAACTTGATTGCCATAATCGTCATGACTTTTTTTGGGGGGGGCGGAAGCCTCAGGGGTGGGATATGTGGAATGCTTTGACCAGGTCCATACAATTTGTGCAATCGCGCGCCTTGACCCAATTGTTTTTGTAGGCTGGATACCCTTTCCAGGCCACGAGATATTGGACAGAACGTTGCAATTTCCGGGATGCCAGGATAGCCTCTACCTTGGCCTCTTCCCCATTATTGACAATGATTGGTTCCAGTTCCATGGGAATTGCACCCTTGAAGGACGACAGCTGGGAAACGTGGAAAACAGGATGCTTCTTCCAATGTGCAGGAAGCTTCAGATGGAACGACCCCGTTGCCCAATACCTCCTCCACCAAATGGGGACCCAAGCGTTTACTGGCGAATTTATGGGAAGGGGCCTGAATTCTTAAGTGATGGGTATCAAGCATGATGTAGGAGCCCACTGTGAAAATCATGACCCAGAAGATGCTTACAATCCGCGAACTGCTTGTAGTCATCAATGGCTTTGGTGAGGTGTTCCCACACTAAGGCTTGAGTTGATCTGATATGGGCAGCGTGATCCGCGGCAGCTTGAACCTCAGGCCGCAAGCATGGCCCAACCAAAAATGAAGGATTATAAACCAACGTTGCTTTATAAGGGAAAACCCCATGGACGCATGGGTCCCATTATTGTAAGCAAATTGAGTGAGAGGAAGGTCATCGGCCCAAGTATCCTGTGTAGCTGCAGCATAGCAACGCAGGTACTGTTCAAGGACTTGATTGGCCTGCTCAGCTTATCCATCGGACTGAGGATGATACACCGTGGAGTGACAGGGGGATATTTTGAGGATTGATAGAAGTTCACTCCAAAACTGCGCAGCGAACTGTGAGCCCCATCACTGATGATATCCTGGGGAGACCAAACATTAAAAACACATGGCGTACAAAAAGGCGGGCAGTTTCTTCCAATGTAATTTTGGAAAGTACAAGGTATAAAAAGGGAAAATTTTGTGAAACGATCCACCACTACCATCACCACTATGAACCCATTAGAACAGGGGAGTTCAACAATAAAGTCCATAGACACCGAGGTCCATGGGCCCTCTGCCTGCTGTAAGGGGTGCAGGAGGCCATTTTTGATGGAGAGATCCAACTTAGCCCTAGCGCAAGTAACACAATTGGCGATCCAAGCTGAAACTTCTTTTGTCAGACCTGCCCAATTGAGGGTCCTCTTGATCAAATCAATGCATTTCTTATTACCAGGATTTCTGATCATGGGGGGTCGTGATATGTGCAGAATACTTCCAATTGAAAGGAGGGGGGAACCCAGATGTGAGACTGAAAGTAAATGAGTCCCTCCTCTATGGAGTATAGGGAGTGTTTGTGACCTGGGAGAGCCAACTGCTCGACCAACTCTACGCCCTCAGGGCAGGCCATTTGACTGGCTAAGACCTGAGCCACTAGTGGGGCATCAGGAGCCAAAGCGACGGAGTAAACAACGGGGGAAAGATCAGGATTTGAGCGGCAGGAATCATGGTGATGAGGTCCACTTCCTCTGGGTCCAAGGAACAGTGGGCAGGGCTACGGCTTAGGAAATTGGGAAGTAAATTGAGTGTACCTTTAATGAACTCATACCTAAAGTTAAAACTTCACAGGTCCTGATAGGTTCAGGCTTGCCAATGAACCAATTTTTGGGGTTGCAAAAATACAAAAGGGCCTGGTGATCCATGCGGACCATTAATTCATAGCGAGCACCCTGCAACAGATACCACTAATGAGTTAATGCCCATGCAACAGCTGCCAAATCCTTGTCATATATGGCCCAAGACTGCTCTGTGGCTGTGAACTTCCGGGAAAAGTAAGTGACTGTGTGCTCAAAACCATTGTGTTCCTGAAGCAACACCACTCCCACTACTACTGACGAGGCATCACATGCAATGATATATGGTATGGTGGGATTGGCGTGCTTCAAAATGAACGGAGACACAAACACCTCTTTGATCAATTCAAACGCCTGCTGGCATTCGTGCATCCAACAAAATGGTACATTTTTCCCAGTAAGGTGGTTGAGCAGTGCGGCCAGATGGGAAAGTGCCAGGGAAAACTTTTTAGGAAAATGATAGTTCCCAAGAAACTCCAAAGTTGTTTCTGTGTAGTCAGGGTTGGCCATTCTCAGATTGCATCTAACTTGTTGGGAGGGAACGCATAGCCATCTTTGAGAATCAGTTTCCAAGGAAAGTAACCTCCTCTTTATAAAACTCACACTTGGAAGGTTTGAGGAACAAACCTGCCTTATGTAAGGAGACCACCACCGCTTTCAAGTTAGTAGCATGTTGTTTGGGAGTCAGGGAGTGAACCAGAATATCATCAATGTATGCAACTGCACAGGTAAACTGGAGGTCACCAAGTACATTGTTGATCATACGTTGAAACGTAGCGGGAGCATTATTCAGCCCAAAGGGCATTACACGGAATTGGAAAATGCCGCGCTTCATCCAGATCGCTGTTTACCATTCCTGCCCTTCCATGACCTGAATTTGGTTGAAGGCGTTCACCAGATCCAGATTAGAGAACACATGAGATTTAGTGATTTCCTGGCTGATCGTCTGCTCCAGAGTCAAGGGGTAGGGATCAGAAACCGTTATTTTATTCAAGTGACCTTAATCCATGCAGGGACGGAGAGAGCCATCCGCTTTTTTTGTGAAGATGATGGGGGAGATGATGGGCGAGGTCTCCTTGAACAACCAACCTTTTTTCAGCATATCATCCAACCAGGTATTGAGTGCAACTTCTTCCTTCGCTGTATGGGGATACAACGGACAGTTGATGTTCATTAACTCCATGGTCATTCAAAACCCACAATCAAACCTAGTGTGCTTAGGCAGGTGATCTGCCTTTACTGAGTCGAAGATTCTTTGATAGCACATTAAGCTCTCAGGAAAATCGGCTGGGATGTCCGCAGAGGTGACTAGGGTAGTAATAGAACTGGCTCCTTGGGTCTTCTTGAGGGTGTTGATCAAAGGGAATTCTCCTTCCAGATGATCATTGGTAAATGACAATGTATTAGACTCCAAGTGAATCTTAACATGTTGTTGGCGCCCCCACCCCACACTTTAGATCACCGGAAACACCAAGTTTGGCATGGCCAAAAAATGATCGCAGAATCTGAACTGGTGGATTGAAAAAGGTACCAGTCGGCAAACTACATATGAGGTCTGGGAAGCAGATGAGGTCACCATCACTGAGGGACCTGCATCCATTTCCAGTTCTAATTGTTGCGCCAGCTTGACACTCATGGAGTTCCTTGCAGCTCCAGTATCCACCAGGGCTTTGAAGGAGACATGATGCGGTCTGACACTTGTCTTCACTGGCAATAGGAAATAAGAGAAGTTTTGTTTCTTGGAAGATTTGACTGACTCTTTTGCAACCGTAGAAATAACTGGCATATCAGAGGTAAGGTTGGGGTCTTTCGCCAGGGCGAAAATTGGGAGGACAAGGGTGGGTAAACGACTTCCTCCATCTGGGCTTGAACAGATTCATTACTAGGTAACTCTGTATCCGCCATTTTTGGACAAGGGGGTTATGGCAAGATTGGTACCCAGATCTATTGCTAGTTTGGAGATAGGCGCGTCGTCTGCATCTACTTTGGGTAACCCAATCATGAAATTCCCCTTCTGATAATGGGCAACATTATGGGGCAAGGCATTGATGGTGGTCGCAGTGGCACATATTTGATCTACTAACTCTTGGACTGTGGACCAAACCTCGTGATGAGCAGAACCCAAATCCAAGCCTGATCTAAAGACTGCCTGAAGCATATTGATAGAGAGACCTGACGCAGGGGCCAGTTCACAAAAGGTAGAAATCAAAGAACCCAAGCTAAGGACTTCAGCCATGGCATAGATCAGTCTGAATAGGTGGTCTGTTTGGGACACCGGGGGTTTTAGGGCAGCTGACATGACAGCCATCAGTGGGGTGGAGTCTCCTGATTGTGAGGAAGAGCGCAAAAGACCTCATACCCGACAGCGGGCATCCCCATCCACAGCGTCTAACAACTTGAGCCCTTGTTGGGCATGGGATAACGCGGAAGTGTTATTAAGCGCAATTGCTGTATGCATCTGAACCTTGGAGAGCATGTCATGAACTTGTTTGCGATCTCCCAGGAGGGGACACTCAAACTTCCCTCCAGGCTAGTGGAAGGAGGAGGAGGCGCAATCTGCGCAGCTTGGGTGGATTGAAGAAGATTTCCCAAGGTAGTGCGGATACTTCTCCTAAAGTCAGAAAGTGACCAAACAAACAACAAACAGTAAACTACTGATTGCACATTCATTTGGTAAAGGGTAACCACTGCAGCGCCCAGTTCAAAGAACAAGGCGGAAGTGGCTGGAAATAATGGTTGGTCAATTATGTCATGGAAACGGCAAAAGAATTTTGGACTGGCCTGCCAGTCAGGATGCGTGAGCACCCAAAAAGCAAACCAGAATGCCAGAGGCATTGTCAACTGAACAACGTTATATGGAGCTGGGCATTGGGAATAAATGAATTGTTGGTGTGCCACGATAGTGAGGATGATCCTGGCGACGAACCACAATTAGCCCACTCCTGACCCAAGGGGTCTTGCTGCAGGGAGTGGGATAATAGAGATAGTTTCAATAAGTTCATCAGGATATGGGGTTATTTCAACTGGGGAGACAAGGAGATGGATTCTCTCTTGCAGTTGGTGGACATAAGGCCACAAGATCCCCATGTACTGTTGCCAGAAGTTCATGATAGCGGGGTTATAGAGCCAAAAATATCTGACACGCTGAATCCAATTAATGGCGGAGGGGGCCATAGTGACCATAAGAACTGGTAGAGCCTATCCGGTATACAGACTGACAGGCTACCAAGGAAATGCCATCAGGGATGCAGCCAGAAGGAACAATATAATAAAATTGTTTTGGTTTTTTTGGCAAAATTTTTATTTGAAGGAAAAGGAAGAAAATTAACCAACAATTTTCTCAGTGCAATGCAACTGATCAAAATAGTGGTCAATTGGGGTAGTGACAAGTCAGTATCAGGACCCTCAATTTTTACCTAACTGGCAAATTATTCAGGAATGGGCGAGTTTATACCTGGGAACTGACATCAAAAAATTTGGTGGTGGGATGAGTCACTGTTGGTTTGACCTCATACAACCAAACCGAGGCTCAGCTGCATTTCTGATGGTTGTTGCAACGGCGGTTGGCCTGACAAGCAACAGGAATCCCTCTAAGTCCACCCCACATAGGGGTGGGTCCATTTGGTTGGTAACGGATTTAGGATGCCCAACCTGCTCACGCTTAGTCGCTGGGCCATTCATTTGGTCAGTGGCATTGCATTGGCCGCAACACCCAAATTTTTCACAGGAGACTTTGAACACTCATCAATGATATCCGATGCTATAGCTTGCCCATCAAGGATGATCCCTGACAACTTTGGTAGAGAGGTGATTTGTTCAATCAGCATATTGATCAAATTGAAACCATCAGGTGTTCTGGCTGATAACTCAGTCTTCATGCCTTTCCAGCCATTTGAGATCCAAACATCAGCCAGATTGCTGCTTGAATTAGTTCCAATTGATTTCAATTTGACAATCTCAGCGCAGATTTTGCTGATTCCCCATAGCAGTTCTTCCAAGGTGAGTACAGGTACTGGGGGTGGAATCTGAAGTGGAAGAGCTGTTACCCAGCGCTAGTCTACTACATGAGCAAGATCACCCTGAGTAATGAGGGGTACCGCCATCCTCTTTGGTGCCTTCTTGCTCAGAAATGGGAAAATGGCCTGATCAACAGCCAGAGGATGTTCTCCGGGACTTACAGCTTTGATTGAGGGGAAATCAAATGAATGGGAAAGGAGGATAAAATCCAGAAAACTTCCATGCGTGGTGTATAATAGGCCAGGAACTCCATGGATCGCCTTGCTATTTGCTATCTCAGTTTGGGGCATTGGTGCGCAATGCCAACACAGTCATAGTCATCCCCTACCCAAGATTCCTGTACTGGAATCAAACTTGGGGAGGCAGTGGTAGAGGTCCCTATTCTACCACTGGGGTATCCTCCCTAAAAAAATAATTTTAAAAATTCAGAAACCTTTGTGGGCATGCACACATCTCACCAAAGTTTCATTACAATTGGATGAATGGTATATTAATGCATATGGGACAAACAAAGAAACAAACATATATTCATTAATATATATATAGATAACAAATGTAGATTATACATATGATCGTATATAAATGCTCACACCTTGCTTTTCTTGCGGTCATACATGAGAATTCTCTAACTCAATAATTTGGCAAAGAAATTATTTTTTACTTTTATTATAGTTTTTTGGCTGATTTATGTTTTTTTACTTTGTTTTTTACTTTATATTTTTTACCTTTTATTTTTTAACTTATATATTATTTTCATTCTAAGAAAAGCAAGTTTTTAAAAAAGATTTTCTTATTTTATTAAATATATAGATGATTGATATTAAATTATAGTTAACAGTTTTTAATTAAAGTCTAATGTTTTTATAGTACATTATAACTAATTCTACTAAATTTTTATATGATAAATAGAGACAGCTAGACGCTTAAACCAAAAGAAAATGTTATCTAATGACAATTAAGTCACCACCAGAACGCCTAAACCATAACTTTTAAGGCTTTTATATTTAATTAGATATTAATCTAAGTAAAATATAAAGCCTAAAGCCTTAATTTAATGATAAGCTTTAATTAATACATACTAAATTCAACCTAATTTTTTAGGAACTCCATACTTTATTTAAAATAACTTTAAGGGAAAGTAAGAGGGGAGGGTGGAATACAAGTGATTAAGCTGAGGGTAAAAAGGACTGGGGGTTTGTGCCACTAGAATTCTAGCACCTCTGACCATTGCTGATTGGTGATCACCATCACTAGCCATAGTTCTAGCATTGGCAGGCTTACAGGCCATTTGATTCTCAGTTAATTAGTCGCCTCATTGCGTACAACAAGCAATCCACTGGGGAAAGCCAAATGTGCGGCTTTATAACATCCTGGGATTATTCACAAAAATTTTGAGATCTGATGGAGCTGATTGAAAATAATCCAAATGGTCTTCAATAACAAACCTCTGTGGTGGGGGCGCTCATTGCTCAAAACCTTGGTGACGAGCATGCAGTGAATTACCTATACACAATAATGGTAAATGAAGGCTTGTAGTTGGATCGGAGCCATTCTCAGGGTTTTTGTGAAGAAAAGGTCCTGTGATGAATGTATTCCCAGAGGTGATTGTTTGCCTGATAGGATGTAACAGATTGTGGACCAGTATTTTAAACAAGCGCATTCATAATAATGGTGGGCTATGTCTGCTTCCAGTTCAGCGCATAAGGGGCATTCTTTGTGCTGGTAGTCGTGTCCACTGTGCTTGCCCCAATTTAGGATCCGCCAGGTTGCCGTGCTTTTTGGCCATTACCAAGCAGGAGTTCAGGCCTGATACCAACTCCTTTGTTAGTTAGTTGGTGTCATGGCCTTAAGTATTGCTGTCATTTAGGATTTGTGTGGATGGGTGGGCGGATTGCGCCCCAGTTTCGGAGTGGATCTCCATATTCTATCAGCATTGATTTATACCTTATTCTGATCAACTTGGTTGCATATTTATCAGCAATTCGTTTATGCTCCTCCCAGCTTGTTGCAGAAATTATTGTGGAATTACATGCTTTGACGTCCATTTGAATTTGGTCAGCCTCTCAGTCTGATTGCTCAAATGACCATCCGCCCTGGCGCACAGCCCAATTGCATAGTCACCAGTAGTTTGGGGCACTTTTTTCAAGAGGTTATCCATGGGTGGTTTGCCATCCATTCACCTATCAATCAGGGAGACCGGCTCTTGGAGGCCTTGGGTTCTTGCCCAGTTCACGCCCCATGCTAGGGTTGGGCAGCGCGCATGCGCATCTGTGTTAGCTTCAGGAATGACTTCCCCCATATACGCTGGGTGTGAGATTTGAAGTCAGGCGGCCCATGCCTCCTTTGTTCTTTGGTTTTGACAGGGCTTCCAGCAGTATTGGTGCCACTTTCGCCTTGAACCACAAAAATTTTGGAGCATTGACCTGACTTTCATCTCTAAGTTCAGGCTCATTGGCAGCACGTGAGCAACATACCACAACTTTGAAAGATGAAGACGTTTTTGCCTGCACTTTCTCCTCAGGCATAGTCTGGCGCTTTCCAGCATGCCATTTGGATTGATAAGCTTGACAATACTTCCTGTTCGGTCTCCAGTACCACTGGTCCCTTGTTGTTGAAGAGTATCCTGAGGTATCAGACTTTCTGGGAGTTCATAATTGGCATTGTGTGTCAGTTGGTAGGCTGCGAGCTTGAGTTGCTGACCCTCATCACTGAGGTTTTTGCCGAGTTGATTTTTGCATTTATGATAGATATAGAGGTTTAATAGTTCCTCGTTGCCCTGGAGGTCAGTTAGGGAGCTTATTCCTACTACTTATCATCAGCAAATGCTAGCAGCTTCAGTGGCATTTGGTTAGGGTGGACTAAACCCCAGGAGCTTCACATCCGCTGCCACCAGTAGAATGTTGGCTGCAAAGTTGAAGTATTGGTGACATGGGGTCGCCTTGGCGGAGACCTTGCCCAACAGGGATTTTGTTGGTTATGCCATCTGTGACGAAAACTTCGTTACCAGGCCTGAGTACAGTGTCGTTAAACAGGCTCAAAACGTGTCAGGAATACTGACTGCCTTTAGTGCCTCTGAAGGAATGACTATGCTACTTGGTCATATGCCTTTTCCATGTTGAGGAACATAAGGTATCCCTGCTCGATACCCCTCACATCCTGGAGTATGCTCTGGACTGAACCTTTGCTGTCCCATATACTACGGCCTTTGACAAAGCTGTTCTGGGCATTATGGAGCGTGCGCGGTTCCATTGCCATCAGTAGATTAGATAGTATGTGCATGAGCAGTTTATAATTGGCGTTTGATAGTGCAATCGGGCGCCAGTTCCAAAAAGTTGGCGTCTGAGGCCTTTTTTGTGCAAAAGTACAATTTGGGTCTCATGGCATCCCAGAATTTGCTTGCCATTGTGCAAACAGTGGTTAAAGAGGGCTTTGAGCTCTGGCGCAATGCGGTCTCAGAATATGCTGTATATTTCTGCACACATATTGTTGGGGCCTGGTGCTTTCATTCTTGAAACTCCTTTAGCGCCCTCTTAACTTCATCGATAGAGATTTTGGCAGATAGCTTGGTGATGTCTTCCAGTGTACAGCCCCCAGTGCCGGCTTGGCCAGGTCAATAAGGGTTTTTGTCACCAATTCAATAATTTCTTGTTGTCAGAAGAGATCGCCATAAAAAAGCTCAACCTCACATTTGATTGTTTCAGGGTCTGTTGTTACTTCCCCTTCCGCTGTCTCCAGTTCTTATACCCTAGCCTTAGTTTAGATTTCCTTGATGTGTTTCAGGCCCTCTTTGGTCATCAACCCCCTAGGCTCTGGTATCGGTAAGTTGCATTGGTCCATCTCTCTGAGTCTTGCTTCATCATTATGGCCTGATACTTTTTGTGTGTTGTTTGGTACTCACTCCACAAGTCTTCACTGTCCCAGCGGGTGAGCCTCAGCCTTTCTAATTTAGACTTCAGTTGTTTCATGGTGGCAGTTCACTTGTAGGAGGTCACTTTTTTGAACTTCATGCTATTGTGCTCCATTTTTGCTTGACCCAAGTCCATCATTCTAGTGGGTTCATCTCTGGGCAGCTGTCAGATATGCACCCAATCAATCCAGTCCAGTGTCAATCTTTCAGTGCCATTCCCTATCCCTCAGCGTGGCTGGTGCCAGTTGCCACTCGTGGTTCCTTGGGGGTTCATCAAGATCGATATCCACGCAGATGACCATGTGGTCACTTTCAGCATTTATGCTAATCTTGCTGTTGGACATCATTGGCTTGAGATCTGATGACACTAGGATGTAGTCTAAACATGATCCCAACAGTGGGGATCCAGCGGCATCATATGACCATCACATTAAGTTGGCCAGGTCATCGTCCTCTTTATCAATTGTTAGGCACATCCCCAATTTGACTAGGTAATTGAGCATCTTGTCAGTCTTATTGTTGGGATATTCTCTTGTCAGGAATGTATCCTGGCTCGCATTCATCCAACAGTTCAGATCACATGCTATTATGATCATCGCTTTGGATGGCACTTACGCTAAGAATTCCCAAAAATATGGTTTTTGTGGAGCTTTGGTGGGGTGTAGACTGCTACTGCTCATATGCTCCTGCCAGTTTCTCTGTTTGTAGCTGTTGCTATCAAGATCCTACCGGCGTGAGTTTCATCCTCGAATTCCAGGTCTATTTTATTGTCCATTGCAACTATTGCCATGTGGTATGTCCATAGGGCTTATTAGTATATCTGGTGGGACCACGGGTGGTTTTTTGCGTTGCAGTTTGAGCTCAGCACCATTTCCTTTTGGTTACCAGCTTGCGTTTCTGAAATAAAAATTAGGTTGATAGTATTGTTAGTTTTTAAATGGCGCATCTTCCTCCTCCTCGTTTATATGTTCACCATCCCCCAAGCATTTGTGGTCGCTATCCTAATTTCCGGCTGCCCAACCCATGAGTATGAGGTTTAGCGTTGTCTGGGTTATGAATCAAGTCATGTACTAAGGTCTGGTTGGTATATGATGGTGGCGTCGATGGTTGGCGGGGTGTATTATTCAGTTTTTGGGGTCAGTTGGTTGGGACTGGGATTATATTCGCGTTCATCCTGTAACTTAGAATTTGGTCGCCATCCCCATCTCCCTGTTGATGGATAATGGGGATGGTTTTATGATTGGGTCCAGGTGCCCCTTGTACCCTGCTGGTGGAGCGGCAGATTCCCCCTCATCCGTCATTTGGATTTGCCCCCCTTCATTTGATTTAGCAGCAGAACTCAATTTTTTAGTCAGTGATTGCCCGGCCAATTTTGTCAAATTTTGTCACTCCAGCTGATTTTTCATCAGTCACCTCAGGTTTATTTGCCGATGACTTCTGATTCAATTTTTATTCACTTTCATCTTGTCAGATTCAATTTTGACTTGCTGGCATCCTGCGTCCACCCTTGCTTGTGAGACTTTTTCAGGTTCGCCTTCTGCCATCTTTACTCCTCCCGGACCATCCATTCTGCTTGGGTTGGACATTTCTTTGTTGGTCCAGGGTCAGTTCCCTCATCCATTGCGTAAGATTCGGGGTTTGGATTTATAAACAGTTTGTCATCCACTTCAGGTCATTTTACCATTTCCGTTCCCATGTTTCTCTATGTGCCAGGTCCAATTCTTGTTGTTGGCGTTTCATATCTGCTACCTTTATTAGGTTGCATGGGATCCATTCTCTAGCTTTTGGTATAGGAAAGTCTTGGTACCCACCTTGTTGATTCCCCTGACAGGGTTGTATTTGTATTCCTGTGTAGTTTTACCTTTACAATGGTGGCATTGAGCCATTGTGTGGCCATTCTGGTAGCGCAACTGGCACACTTGTTTGGCATCCTCTTGTTCAACATATACTACTTTATCAAGGCTGGGCAGGCGGATGAATCTGGGTAGAGAAATTTTGTTTGGTTTCATCCAGGGTGCTGGTTCATTTAGCGCTTCCACTATCCGAGGGTGGAGGCACTTTGTGATGTAATTGCCACCGGCTTGCCAGAATTCTCATACTTCCCCATAGTATGAAAATCTGTTCCAGATCACTTTGTGCACCCACTCCCATTTGCGATTGGTGGGGAGATTCTGGAAGGTTAACCACCTTGCAGTTTGGTTGGCATATCTGGTCAGTTCCATTCTCAGATAAATTCCCTTGTATTTGATGCCAATTTGAGGTGTTTCTTGCGGTCCAACTCTCCTTGGATTACTATATCTATATAGCCCCATTTGGGTACCCAGTGGTGATCAAAGTCACCTCCAGATAGGACTTCATTGAGTTCCTGATAAATTGACAATATCAGGTCATCCCATTCCTCCTCCACTAGCTGCAGGTGGATTTGGATAGCAGCTTTTAGGTATAATTTTGGTACCTGGCGATCTGTAAATCCCCCACTGATCAACTGATGGATGTTGTCAGAAAATAACTTTGGGCTCTGATAGTTGGCAGGCTAACTATTATGAATACTGGTCAGCCCTTGCCGTTTTGCCTTAGGCGTTAGGGCTAGCAGCACCGACTAACCCCTTGGCATGTCACCCATGCCATTCAGGGACCCCTTAGCCTAAACTCCAACCAATGAAATAAATAATAAACTTATAACAAAAGATAGAATAGGCAGCAGGAGATGTTTATTAGGAGGGAATGAATGACTATTTATACTACTTTCAGGGCTACTGCGCCCAAGTGCTCTTTGGCCAATCATCTGCTGGAAATCCCATTGGCCTCTTGATCCCAAACTCTCTATCGTATCATAAACTTTCTTCATTCATACTCATAGCAATTCCCTCTTCAGATCTGCTCAACTGATCACCGAATTATTAATATTAGGTCAATCCATCCTTAGCATAAGTCGCTGGTCAATCATATATAAATTCATCTATAAATAGGACTTCGAGCATCCTCAGCATGAGTCACCGGTGCTCTGAAATAGTTGCAATTTCCTAAATGATTGATAATGAATATATCAACTTTCTGCCAGAAAATCCCACAAATATTTCTATGGCAGTTGGTGCAGGGATAAGATTTTGCCAACTCAAGCTATAATTAGCAAAATCCTCATTAGATGCTGGTAACTAAATACAGCAGCTTTCCACCAGAATTTCACTCAAACTATAGTTAGTGATTTCATTTGTTAGATGCTAGTAACTTAATACAGCAGCATTTCACTGGTAATTCCCACAATCATAATTTGATGGTAGCACTGAACTAAGAATCTGCTGACCCTAAAATGATTAATATTTTTATATAATTAAATAGTATCAAACTAGGCGATTAGCTGGCAATAACACCTGACTAACTGAAACCCCCAATTTAGATACTATCAGAAGGATTCATCTGGCTGAAATTCTGACAGATGTATCTGATGTAGCTCCCTGCTCCGTTCCAGGTGTTGTATTGGTATGCGCCACCGCCACACTGTAGGATTTGGTTTTTAAGTTTGGTTTGGGTACTTCAGCGGGGTCTTTCCCTTCAAAATCCAACTTACTGATTCATTGAGGCTGAATCCCCAGTTGAGGAACGCTTCAATCTGAGGGATGCTGATACCTTGGCAGCTGATACTTCTTGCTAACTATGCTCTGATCTCTAGGCTCTGCCACTCTAGGGCATCTAACAGCAAGAATCCCAGTCAGTACCACTTGAGGGCGGATTTCAGGCTGCACGTTGGGTGGAGATATTGTTTGAGGACCTCCAGCATAATCAAGATACACTGGCACCAGTCTCTTACTATGATGCTATTCCAGCCCTTCTGTAAATACATGTGCCATGGCTGCTGGAACTCCCACCTCACTCCATTGGAATGCTTCGGAGGGGGTGAAGCCTTCTGCGGCATATGGGGCTGCTAGCATTGGAACTGGGAAGAATTGCTTCTAATCCCTGATGGTTTCAATGTGGATCCCCGCTTTGAGCCATTCTCAGCCCAAGTCAGGGGTTGTGACCCCTTTAATCGCCATTGCCACCTGTGGTGAAATCTCGTTTTTCATCCATGGTTGGGCTGATTGAGGGGTGAACCCCGCTGTGTCCCAGTCTGCAGCTTTGGCGATTGTTGTGGTGTCACACCAGATTTTCCACTTTTTGATTGGGAATGGTCAGCCTCTATGGGTTTCATGAATTGTTTAGTCACCCCAGTTCTTCCCATTTGTGCACTAGATCCATACTGGCCCCCGCTCAGAAACCAGTACTTCATCTCCATCGGTGTGAACCTGTTGGTAGACCAGTTGATGGCCTCTTCCAGCAACCAATCCCAGAAGGGTCCCCATTCCACCACTTTTTTCCTTTGTCCAGCCTGCTTTCATCAGTTCTGATGCAGTGGCTAGTGGAATTCAGGTGTACGACCAGTGTAAGGCCTCAGTGGCCTTGAATCTGGCCATGGATCCATGGTAGTGCCTCCTCTGAGGAGAAAATAATGTTATACCATTCCAGTTCTGTGTTCATTGGAATAGAGTTTTGGGCCCATTTGAGGGCTATAGAGGCGTTCAGGAATCATTTCACATACTCAGTTAAATCTGTTGGGTTGAGGCCTGAGTTTCCAATGGCTTGGGTGTATTGTGCTGTAATGCCTGCCTTTTGTACTCCATCATGTTTAATAGGTCAATGCCAGCCTCCATCCAGGCTTTTGCATCTGCTAGTTTTAAATCTTTGTGGATTGCGTCCTCTATCACCTTGTACTCCATGGGTATCTTCATCCATTCCAGGGCAGCTTTGGTTCTAACTCATGTCACCTTGAATAGTACCACCATGTCAATTGAGATTTGGGTGTCAAACCAGTGTTTGGCCGCTCTGGCAGAAAAATTGTGGTCTCACCATATAGCCACAATAGCTGGTTTGATACCTTTTAACCCACTGAGTTGCCATAGAGTATGGAAACTGGAAGGCCTCCCATTGTTTGACCTCGCGGGTGGACACACCTTGGCATGCCAACATTTCTGACTGGATTGGTGTAAATTTAACTGGGGCCCTGGCTACTGACTTGACCGCTGTCAGGGTTTCTGCCCCTTCTGGTAATATTTTTTAGTTTTTTAGATGAACTTTCTCAGGTGTCTGATCCCTCAGATTCAGTCCCTGATATAGTTTCACCCCGCTGAGGTTGGTCCCCAATAGATCATATTAAATTGGTGATTGGCTATTCAGGATTGGCCATCGATTCATTGTTGAGCTAGAGCCCTGTCAGCATGACTTCATCAGGGATTGCGCCCAATGGTGTATTGGGGATCACACCAGATGATTTTCTCATATCACCAAATCAGATTTGGTCAGGGACCGTTTGCCCCCCAACTGGGTATTTTTGGAATTGGAGCCCAACTTCTTCACACAAAAACCTGAGCGGATTTGGTAAGTTTTTCCATGTCAGTAGAAAACTTTTTTAGCTTTGCTCTGTTGGTTTTGAGCTGCTGATTTTCATCAATTGAATCCAAGTCAGCTTTGATCCTACCAATACTTCATCCAGTTTTTTATTCTATTTTGGCAAAAATTTTTCACAATGTGAGACCCAATCCCCTCTACTGATTGAGATTCACTGGGGAATATTCTTGATACCTCTGTTTGTGGCATCAGGCCTCACTCCCTGAAGGTGGCTCTTGTTGGCTGGTTATTGTTGGTCACCAATCCTAGGGAGTCAGCCCTGTTATCTGTGCTAGTTGCAAGGGCACCATGACCCATCAACACATTCATATGTTTCATCATCATTCATGTCACCAGATTGTTACTTGATGTACATGTTATATTGCCCTTCCCCATTTCTAGTTGTGTGGGGGCTTGGGCCAGCAAGAATTTTGTTAGATGGTATGTCCATCATAGCATCCTTCATATTATTATTGTTAATTAATATTGGCACAGGCAAGTCATCTGTTTCTATGTGCTGTGCACAGACAGGCAGATTGACTTCCCTACGCTTGGGTGGTTGGCCATTGTTCACTGCTCTATAATTGCAGTGCGCTCTGGCAGTTGGTTGCTCTTCACCTCTTGTTCAGTTCACTTTTTGATTTAAAAGTGATGTATGGGAGAGAGAAAAAAAAACTAAATTCAATCTAAGGTGTCACGTTTTCATAAATAAGATTAAAACTATTTATAGCTGAGTTAAAATCAAATAAATCTATTTGTGGAAATTTATTTCCACACATAATCTAACTGCACGAATACTTAATTAGCATAGTGTTTAATAATATCTATATATTTTACAACTAGCATCCATTACCCATGCTTCGCTACAGTGTCTAAATTTCAGGTGTTTTGAATTGATTAGTTTAGATTTTCATTATAGATAAACAAAATACTCAGCCAAATCTTATTGCTCAATCGAATCCAGCTAAAATCACCAACCGCTCAGCCAAAACTAAGTGTTTTTATCAAATTGACCAAATCCACCCCCCAAAACCAAACTAAAATCGACCAAAAACCATCAACGACTCGGCCAAATGAAATAAACCATTGAATCAATCAGTTAACATCAAACTGTTACCTGAAACATCTTTATATTTAAAATTATTGTGACACGCCTTCCAAACTACTAAATCAATTTAAACTTAACTTGCTAAAAGTATTTTATAATTAGGGGAACCAAATTAATCAGGGTTTTAAAATTATATAAACTAATATCAAGACCCGTGCTTCGCTATGGTGTTTAAAGTTTATCAGATGATCCATATTGATGAACCACTAAACCGCTCAGCTAAAACCATTGAACATACCAAATCAGCCAATCAACAACCACCTTGTAAAATTAAACTTATTAAAATCAAAACAATCAAAACCACCAACCACTTACTAAAAACTAAAACCATTGAACATTAAATCAACCAATCACCAACTGCTTCATATTTGTAAACAAACCTAAACTTATCGAAACAACTACAAAACCACCAACTGCTTGGCAAAACCATTTAATACTTTTGTCGCCATATCACCCAAATATGAGTGATGAGTATGCCTGTGGGGGCCTGTCACCCAAATGGGTGACAGGCTACGAATCCATGTTAATGAACAATTCGTAGGTTTAGCATCGCTTATAGCAAACTCAAATGTGACGTCTTAAATACTATCAACTAGTAAAAACTACCCAAAACCACCATCGGAGCTCTGAAGGGGTACATAAGAAAAAGGTGCACAAAACTGAATTCTTAGCTGTATGGGTGGAGGACAACATAAAAATATTAAAAATATTCAAATTATACTACACTTTTTAATAATTTATATTTATGATAAAATATTATATTATATAACAGTTTTTATAGTATTTGTTAAATTAATCTACACACATTTGTGGTGATTTTAGACAATTAAGACAAATAGGTTCCATCTAGTACTAAAAAAAGACAATAGGTTATAATTTTTAACCAACTTTGAATAAAAAGGAGAAGGTTCTCAATTCAATCTGTATGTATGTTTTTTATATTGTATTTATTTGGGGAAGTAAAATTATTTGAGGTGGGTTGACCTTGGGAAAAATACCACACTGAGAATTCTTTATAGCAAGTACAGGTTCAAACTCAAAGCCTACACGGCAAGATTGGAAGCACTTTTAACCATAGGCTGTTCCTTATTGTATAGATGATATCTTGTACATTCCCCCTCACCTGAAAAGCATGCAAAAGGTTTGGAGGTGGTGGCTGTCCTGCATAAGGCTGAACTGTCTGTCAAACCATAAAAGTTCAAATTCTACAGGGAAGAGGTTACCTTCTTGAGAAATCTCGGCTTAAAGGATGGTTACGCCATTTACCCAGTAAACTGGACGCCATCAACAAGTGGCCAAGTCCAACAACCCAGAAGCAATTAAAAAGCTTTTTGGGCACCATAACCTTTCTAAAAGTTTCTCCTGCGCTCTTTCAATTGGCCACGCCACTGCATCCAATTCACAGGCAAAAATGTACCCTTCCACCGGACACCCAAGTACCAACAAGCATTCAATTCAATCAAGGAGGTGTTCTTGCCACCTCCCATCCTTAAGCATGCAGATACTTCCAAACCCTATATTTTAGCATGCAATGCATCTTCTGCTACGGTAGGGGCTGTTTTACTCCAGGAGCATGATGGGTTGGAACATCTGGTTGCTTACTTTTCCTGCAAGTTATTCACTGAGCAATCCTGGGCCATCTACGACAAGGAGTTGGCAGCTGTGGCGTGGTCCTTTCCCCACTTGCGGTATCTTTTACAGGGTGCTCAGCACAAGTTGACTGTGCAGACTGACCATCAAGCTCTCTTATTTTCCTGAAAACTGCAGAAGTTGGCACACTGGCAGACCCAAACCTATTGGTATTTGTGTAGCTTCAACTTCAGCTATAAGTTTGTAAAGAAAACTCTAAATGTTCTTCCCAATTTCCTAAGCCACAATCCCACCCTTTTTGCATCCAATTCAAATAAAGCAGATCTCATCACGGTCAATCCCCAAACCCAAATCTTAGTCATTATATCGCCCATGGTTTTGGTAGTAGACTTAGCTCTGGATACACCCTTGATTTTGAAATTCTTAGCAGTGCAAATGGCATGTGCAGAAGGGGTGGATCTTTTGGAGCGGCTACCCCTCCCATTTTCAAAACATTCCTTGTACTCTCTGGCTGAGAGGCTCATCCAGTTCAAGTCACAAGTGTGTGTCTCTCCTATCCTCTGAGATATAGTCATTTAAGCTCATTACAATCCCCCTGCAGCCAGTCACCTTGAAAACAAGAAATGCATTAATTTGGTTAATCATACCTATAACTGGCCAGGCTTGTCAAAGGATGTTCCAGCCTGGATTGTATAGTGCGTCATTTTGCACGCAGGCCAAATCAGACCGCTCAGGTAGGAATGGACTCCTGCACCCCTTGCAGCAGGCAGAGGGTCCGTGGACATTAGTGTCCATGGACTGTATTGTTGAACTACCCAGATCCAAGGGTCTCACAGCGATTATGATGGTTGTATACTGCTTTACAAGATTCTCCTTATTTATGCTGTGCTCCACCTACATTACTTCTGAAGAGAATTCCCCCTATTAGTGCGCCATGTGTTTTTAAGGTTTGGCCTCCAGCAGGAAATTGTCAGCAACTGCAGGCCCCAATTTATGTTTTTTGAAAGAGCTCTTGGCAATCTTGAAGATTATTCCCCGCTACTCCACAGCTTACCATCCACATTCAGATGGTCAAACCAAAAGAGTCAATCAGATCTTGGAGCATTACCTGCGGTGCTATGCTTCAGCTGCTCAGGATACCTGGGCAAATGACCATCTCCTCGCTGTCATGGTTAAATGACATGATAGTAGGCACCAACCCCAAGAATAAGGCTGAGCGGCAGGAGGCCCAGAAGGTGAAACTTCAGGCCCTCCCTGACCTCAAGCACACATTAGACCAACGCTGGGTACAAGCCAAATATGCCCAGGTTGGTATTAAAGGGGTGCATAACGCTCAGCCCCTTGTATCAGCTCAGGCGTTAAAATGGATGAGTTATTCTATTAATGAAGATGGTTCAATTCAGTTGATTGAGGAACAGGGGTTCAAAACCCGTTCCATTTATGAAATTACGTGTTTTTATAGGGTACAACTTCAATCAATTACTTGAGTGAAGTCAGTTTCAGTGTATTCTACTAAATTAGATGGAAATGTTTGCCTACTGGTAAATAGGTGCTTGGGACTGCTTCAGCAGGCCCTGAATTACCCCTGACGATGTTTAAATTTGTTTTTGTGACCAACATTCCTTGTTGGTCGACTTTTCTTAATAAACTTTCCCATTTTTCCTATTTTATTAATGTTATCTTGGACAATCCTGTGCGCAGACCTCTTTGAGGAGTCTCAAACTACATTAACCATTCCATTTTTTAAATTAGGTTATCTCCTAGTGCACCGTTGGTTTGCCCAGGTTCCCTCCAATCTGAGACGTTTACCCCTTCCCCCCATGCACTGCATCACTTTTGGTTGATTAACTACTATAAAGATTGCACTCCTCTTCTTAAGTCATTATTGCTCCAGCACCCTCTGCTGGGCTCTAGTACCTTTTGTAATAACGGCTAGTTCCCTGGCGTTGGCCTTGTGCACTGTCCACTACCACGCTGGGAACAGGAGAGTTATAGACACTCTCCTTAAATTAGTTGACCAACCTTTAATTCTATGTGCACAAACTTTTTCCGTGTGGGACTTTTATAAAGTGTGAATGGTGGGCGCTGGCTGTGAGCCTCAGCTGTGGTCAGCCGCACCGCTGTTTCCTCTTTTTTTGAAGGTTGGAGCATCTCAGCATTATTTTGGCTGCCTCCAACTGGGAAGTACCCACCTTTCATGCTTGTACCTGATGGATACATATGCTTTTGGGTCCAAAAGTTGTAATTTTGCCTTTCCGCCAAAACTTTCAAATTCAATTTAAGTAAATGGGTTTGCTTTGACAGCGCGTTCAGACGATGCCAGAAGAATTGGCGCAGATGGGACTGGGGGTGTTGGCCTTGAATAACATCTGGCATTCCATTACTGTTATAGAATAGGGTTATTCACGTCTAAAAACGCGTTTTATAATGGAAACACTATGTATGCCTCTAAACCATATTTGCACTCTCATGGCTCAGATATGGAACCTACTCCTGTGTATCAGATCACCCCAGAAAATTCCCCGTTTGAACTCTTCCATGATTTGCAGCACTCAGGAAGTTGAAAAGGAGCTGCGTTTACAATACAACAATTTATGCCCCAGATGAAGATATGGTGGGATATGTGGCCTCAGTAGTGATAGTGGCCAAATATCCCTCTCCTTCTTCAATTCTAAAACATACCAGGGTGACATGTTAATGCCAGATGATAAGTTTGTTGGTGATGTTCTGGTGCTGTCTGCTATAAATAAAGATTATTCCAGGTAATTCCTACTGACTGCTACCCTTTCCTCCCCTTTAGAAAAATTCAGCACCACTATTCTGGTAGATACTGGCGCCTCTGAAAACTTTATAAACCAAAGCCTAGCTGACTACCTTGAGCTGAGTTACTTGCCAGGTGGTATAGTTATGGGAGGGGCGTCCCAAGGACGCCCACTCTGAAGGTTATTGGGACAGTGGACTATCAGGTTGGCAAGTACCACTTGTCCAATCATTTCAAAGCTATCAAAAACCTCTTGTTCCCTATTATTTTGGGTGTGGAGTGGTGGCGGAAGTTGACGTCAGAACCAGCTTGAAAGAGAATACCCTATCCCTTACATCAAAGAATGATCGCACATTTGTTGTCTCTTTGTCTGAGGCTAACATTCAGGGCGAATTGCCCCACTGGCCCCACCTTCAAACCCTTAGCCTTGCCCCTATGCTGAAGCCCACCAAAGAGGTTTTTTTACCTTCTTTTTTTGGAGGGTTTGGAATCGTCCTTTGATGCAGCATCAGCAAACGCACTACCTGATCACTCTGAGTTTGATGTGAGTTCAATCTCACTGTGGATCTGGTGTGTATATCTTCCCCCATTTACCCGTTGACTGTCCGGGAGGAAGAGGCGTTGGATGTGTAGGTAAAGGAACAGTTAGCCAAAGGTGTGATTCGTTCATTGTACCTCCCCTGTATGCTCCCCACTTCTCTTTGTTGAGAAGGCTGATGGTACTCTACGCCCATGCGTAGACTAAAGGGAACCTTATCAACGTCACTGTACCAGATCTACATACCATACCTTTGGATTCTCAGATTGAGCGCTATGTGAAGAAGGCTAAGGTCTTTTCCAAGCTGGATTGCCTCAAAGCGTTCAATCAAATTCATATTAAAAAGGGAAAAGAGTGGGTAAACGCATTATGTACCAGAAAAGGGATTTTCAGTTTTGGGTTATGCCCTTTGGGCTTAAGAATGCCCCTGCTATCTTTCAATGACGCATTGATGAAGCGTTGGGGTACTTTTTAGGGGTATGCGCGGTTGTCTACATGGATGATATCCTGGTGTTTTCCCCTGATCATAAGTCCCATGCAGTACACCTTTAGCAAGTGTTGGAGAGGTTAAAGGCTGCCATCCTTACGCTGAAGATCAGAAAGTGTGAATTTTTCAAGTCCCAGGTCACCTTTCTGGGCAACGTCATGTTTGACCAAGGACACTTGATAACTCCAGATAAGTATGAGGCTATTAGTGAGTGGCCCACCCCCACTTTAGTCAAGGAATTGAGGAGCTCTTTGGTGATGTGTACGTTTCTTAAGAAGTTTACACCCAACCTGTCTGAGATGGCTGCGTCCTTGTATAAGGCAAGTGGTGAAAAAGTGCTTCAGTGATCCCCGTTTTTTAGGATGCTTTCCAAGCAGTAAAGTGCATTCTGTTGTACACGTCCATCCTTCGCCATGTAGATCCTGATAAGGAGTTCATTGTGTTTACTGATTACTCCAACTTTGCCATAGCGGCTGCCTTATTACAAGTAGGCGAAGATGGAATAGAGCATCTGGTGGGATATTTTTCTAGGATGATGTTTCTACCAGAGTTAAACTACGCCATATACAACAAAGAGTTGTTAGAAGTGGTGGAGGTGTTGACTTATTGGCGTCATCACCTGCATGGCTCTTCCCAACCTTTCCGCATATGTACAGATCACCATGTCTTGTTATACTACCATGCACCTCATATCTTAACCTCACGGCAGACCCATTGGCATGAGACCCTTGCCCAATTTGTATTTTCTTACAAGTTATCCAAGAGCAAGGAGAATGGTTTGGCGGATGCTTTAAGCTGCAACCCTGCTTTAGCTCCTGATCCAAAGGAGGTAGAGGTTTTTAAAACCTAGTTGATGATTCTACCGGGTAAGATTGTGTCTCAACTTCCCTTTTCCATAGCCAACAGGCCAGCGCTTGCACCTCTTGAAAATGTGGAGGAATACAGTATGTTTAGAAAGGTAGACTTATCTCAGTCGCTATCAGCTGAATATACTATGGTACTTGCTAAGAGCGCTTTGAATCATGAGGATCTATCCAGGGGTTATCACGTGAAGGATGAGATGGTGTGGTTTCAGGGGCGCCTATAGGTTCCTGCTAGACCACTGTTCCTGGAAATCATCTGGGACCATCATGATGGACTCACCGTTGGTCATCCTGGGAAAGCAAAGACCTTGGATTTAATATGACGCACCTATATTTGGAAGGGCTTGTCTGCTCAGGTGGAATGGTATTGTAAAGAGTGCTTGATCTGCAATCAAATAAAACCAACTCGTCAACCTTTAGCGGGGTTGTTGGTACCAGTCCAGAAGGCTGAAGAACCCTAGACTTCCCTATTGGTGGATTTCATTGCGAAATTACCTGTTTCTGATGGTTATTATGCCATCATGGTGGTGGTGGACCGTTTTAAAAAGTTTGCCCACTTTATTCCTTTCAGAACAACAGTAACCATGGCTGATATGGCTAAGCTCTTTGTCACTCATATGTTTGCACTTCACGGAGTCCCCAAGCAGTAATAAGTAATTGTGGACCACTTTTACCTCTTTCTTTTGGGAATAGTTGTGTAAGACTCTTCAGATTCACCCCTACCATTCGACTGCCTATCATCCCCAATCATATGGGCAGACTGAACGAGTGAACCAGTGCCAATAACAGTTCCTGTGTTGTTACACCGCTGCAGATCATTCAGATTGAGTTTCTCGCCTTCCTATGGCCCAATTCAGCTACACCAACACTTTGCATTTTTTTATCATTTGTTCCCCTTTTTCACAAACAATGGTTTAACCCTGCCTTTAACATGGAGCCCAGCTGTGGATATGAACTAGAAGCGGTGGTGGACTTTGCTAAGACTATCAAGAAAGTCTACCAGGGGGTTTCCACAAGTTTGGGAGGTGGCAATGCAAGTTTATAAGGAGAACGCTGATGGTAAGCGCCAAGTGGGTCCAGTGTACAAGGAAGGGAATCTTGTGATTCTTGATGCTCGTAACATCCCTATCAAGCAGCCATGCAAAAAGCTGGGACCAAAGAGGATTATCCCTTACCACGTTGTTGGAAAGGTGGGCCATGCCTCATACCAGTAAGATCTTACCTCTTCATTTTGAATCTTCTCTGTCTTTCATGAGAGCAAATTGATAGTGTTCAAGGGCCTCCCACCAGAGACTCCTGAGGCCTATCTCATGGATGGAGCGCCACAGTGGGAAGTGGATGAAATAGTTTCCTCCAGCCATGTTTAAAGAAGACTTGAGTACCTGGTATCTTGGAAGGGCTTTGACGCTGCAGAGAACAGTTGGGTCCCAGCACATGACTGTATGCATGCCCTAGATCTGATTGAAGCCTTCCATAAGCGTTTCCTCCAGGCCGCTGGATTTAACCCAAACCAACTGTTGCCACAATGAAGTTGGCCCTGGCCCGCAGGAACTTTTATCCTAATTCAAGCCCCTGGAGGGGGGGTTGAGCCCCATCAGGAGGAGAGGAGAATGTCATGGTTAAATGACATGATAGTAGGCACCAACCCCAAGAATAAGGCTTGGCAGCAGGAGGCCCAGAAGGTGAAACTTCAGGCCCTCCTTGACCTCAAGCACACATTAGAACAACGCTGGGTACAAGCCAAATATGCCCTGGTTGGTACTAGTGGGGTGCATAATGCCCAGCCCCTTGTATCAGCTCAGGCATTAAAATGGATGAGTTATCCTATTAACAAAGATGGTTTGATTTGGTTGATTGAGGAACAGGTGTTCAAAACCCATTCCATTTATGAAATTACATGTTCAGATAGGGTACAACTTCAATCAATTACTTGAGTGAAGTCAGTTTCAATGTATTCTACTACATTAGATGGAAATGTTTGCCTATTGGTAAATAGGTGCTTGGGACTGATTCAGCATGCCCTGAATTACCCCTGACGATGTTTAAATTTGTTTTTGTAACCAAAATACCTTTTTGGTCAACTTTTCTCAATACACTTTCCCATTTTTCCTATTTTATTAATGTTATCTTGGACAATCCTGTGCGCAGACCTCTTTGAGGAGTCTCACACTACATTAACCATTCCATTTTTAAATATTATTAGGTTATCTCCTAGTGCACCGTTGGTTTGCCCAGGTTCCCTCAATCTGAGACGTTTACCCCTTCCCCCCATGCACTGCATCACTTTTGGTTGATTAACTACTATAAAGATTGCACTCCTCTTCTTAAGTTATTATTGCTCCAGCACCCTCTGCTGGGCTCTAGTACCTTTTGTACTAATGGCTAGTTTTCTGGCGTTGGCCTTGTGCACCTTGCACTACCACGCTGGGAACAGGAGAGTTATAGACACTCTCCTTACACTCGCCCAGTTTTCATACAGTAATGGAACACATGCAACCACGGTCTTCTCCCCATACAAAGCAACCTTGGGCTATAACCCTTCCTTTTTAGTTGACCCATGCCTTTGACCAATGGTACCAGCTGCAGCTGACCATGTTCAGCACATTTAGGCAACGCAGTCCCTGATTTGGGAGCATTTAACCAAGGCTATAAGTGACTACAAACAGTTTGCAGATCAAAAGTGGCTCCTGGCGCATGAGATAGAGGTGGGTTCACAAATCATGCTTGACACATGCCACTTGTTCATGCAGGTGCCCTTAATAAATTCATGTCTAAGTGCTCAGGTCCCCTCTTGGTGGAAGAGGGCTTGGGTAACAGCGCTTCCAGCTTGAAATTGCTGGACTACTGGAAGCAGAATTTTGCCTTTTATGTTTCTCAGTTGGTCCCGTTCAAAGGGGCAATCTCAGTGGAACTGGAGTCCATTGTGATCAAGGGTGCGGTGAAGCTGAAGCCAAACACATTCTGTCTTCCCATCGTTCCCATCACTCAGTTTAATATTTAGTTGCATGGAAAGGCTATTTGGCCTACAAAAGTTTTGGGTCAGTGCTAAAAACTGTTCCAACTGTTCCAAGCTGGTCAAGGCTTTCCACGCTACCCACCCTGATGCCCCATTGTCCTCCCCTAAATATTTCTATGCTGCTGGCAATCAAGTTGCCCAAAACCCCTAAAAATGTGGCTCCTACTCAATTTCCTGGTAGTGGCACTTCCCCTTCTAGATAAGGGAAGGATAAGGCAAGTCTGGGGGAGCACATCCTCCATTTGGATTAAGGGCGTTCCCTTTCCCATCCAAGAAGGGGCCCAGAAGGCCAAAGGACCCCCTCATCTCCCAGGGCAACCTCGCCCATGTGGTGGATGAGCAGTGGTCACAGTCTACCCTTTAAAAACTCCACTCCAAACCCCAGTCCTTACATTCAGAGAATTGATACAGCAAATTGAGGGGATCATTATTAAGTTAAAAAGAGTTGCCATTTGGAAGGGGTGAAGGGGTCAAATGCAATTAACAGCAATAAATCTTTGGCATTAATAGTTGATGATCCAAACCATTAACAACAAAGCCCAATTGGCACATACTTTCAGTGAATAAAGCATCTAGTGTCAAATCTTTGGCAGTGCTCGCCAATGGCATTAAGTTATCAGAAAATGCGGTTGTCAGTTTGAAACCCTCCTAAAAAGATTGGGAACAAGACCCAACAGGCATATACCTTATATGAAGAAAGAGCTTAAGGCTGAATCTTTAGTGGAACTTGCTGATGGCATTGTATCATTGTAAAAAATTGCTGACTGTTTAGACATCTCCCCAAAAATATCCAATTTCATATCCAATGAATCCTGATTGGTCAAAAAGATTCCAAAGTGACTGTGTGTGGGTGAGTTTGGCACCCATAACTTGTTCCTAACCTCTTGGGACTTCCCCTATATGAGGTGGCTTTAAAAGGTTCCCATTGACCATTGGGAAAGATTCTGGTGCACCAATCATCATAAGTGTTAAAACCACAATTTGGTTGTCCATAGAAAAATTTACAGCGACTTGCCCCATAGTTGATAACTTTTAAAGTTGGTTCAAATTAGGTTTTTCCCCCCCTTCTTGCTCAAAGTTTGCTAGGTTAGGCCAAACCTTGAGGGCCCCAATCCCACATTTTCCTAAGATATTTCCCATACCTATTGTCTATTTAAGCAGTTGTAATATACTGAGAAAATTGATGTTCAATTTCTATTTATATATTCAATAAAAATTCCTATACTCCAAATTTAATTTTTTATGATATAATACAAACCATTCAATCTAATCCACTCTTCCCAACACTCAGACCCATTGGCCCTGGGGCTATGACAGCCTGGTTCATTGCCCAGCTGCTATTTACAATGGTGACCCATTGGCGCTTGCTTAGTTAATTCCCTCACAACCCATTTTATTGTTGTTCAAGCAGCAGAGCCCTTGGCAAATGGGCTTGCCTTTTGGGTGATTTAGCAACCAGACTGTCAGGGCAGTTTAAACTTTATCTGCTACTTTTGTGACAAGGGTACAGAGATTTCCAGAACAATGCATCTGAATGTGGAGGATTCCAATTGTCATGATCTTTTTCCTATTAAATTGGCAAATTAAAAAAATTACTGAATAGCAAGCTCTTTATCAACTAATTCAGCAGATTTGTAAGAGATTCAAGATTTTAGTTGCTCACCTTGAAGTTCATCATTTGTTGCATTTTAGTAGCTTCTGCAGCGGTAAAACTCACTTGAGCAGATTGTGAGTTATCTGATATTAAACTCCATTTAAACTTATGCAAATCCTATCATTCCCAAATAACTTGGCACATTGTTGGTCTAATTTATGTGAAGCTGTGCATAAGTATTTTCATGTGAAAGAATTTTTATAAAAAACTTATCCTTTAATTGCATATTAATTTGATATTAACACTACATCATTAATGATAGTACTACTTATAATAAGTTAAATTTTGTGAGAAGTCAATTCCTATACCAGTAAGTGAAGAAAATGTCAATTTATATACTTTTTGCTGTTAAGTAAATTTAAACTTTTTAGTGATTAAATCTTAATCTAAGTTTATTTATCGAACACTAAACTAACTAAAGAATTACATTGTGCTCATCTTGCAAAAAACATAGATCTGTTTTAATACTGATAATAAACCAAACATTCTAAGCCTTTAGAAAGCTCAACAAAAAGATTAAATACTTATATAAAAATTTAGTGTTTACATAAATTAGTTATAATTATTACATAAACTCCTTGGCTGTTTTTAACTTATATTTCAATATCTTAAGCTTTTATTTGATTTTATAATCTTCTATTTTAAGTAGTAGTATTTTATATTAGTCTCTTTTAGAGTATATATCTGTAGAACTCTACATAGAGATTTAGTATGACATGAGTTAATTGTTCACATGACTTTGTAATTTTCATATATCTATTTCTAATGTCTAAAATATGACTATAAATAATCATACTAGGTAAGAAACATTCTGGCTTTGTTTAAAAAGTTATCAAAATGATTTAATTTATTAGATTGATATTTAAATCTGCTTTTTAGATAAATATAAATTATATTTATTTAATGCTAGTACTTAACCATGGTTGTATCTCTGGTTTGTTTAATAGGGGTTTTGTTTTCTATTAAAGTAATTTTATTTAAGCTTATTATTTTAAGGCTATTTTTAAGCTCTGATAGTTTATACATTGTATTATTTTGAAGCACTCTATAGATTATATAAGCATAAAGTATTCACCATAAACCTTAGAACATTACCAATATAATAATAATTTAGAAAGTATTTTGCATCACAAGTGCAGTAGTAATGCTCATCAAACACCTTGCACAAGGGTAACAGCAACCCAATTTCAATTGTATAATGCTATTTTGCTTGTTTAAGCTACTATTTACTCAGTTTTTGTCACCCTGACTAGTATCAATCAATTTTAATATAAGTGTCAATCAAAGTTATAATATTTTAAATTTTAAATTTTATTCGAGGTGGGCCGACCTGGGAACGGTACCGCACCGATTAGGGAAGTGAAGAAAATGGGAAAGGAGGATAAAACCCGGAAAACCTCCATGCGCGGCGTATGATAGGCCAGGAACTCCATGGACCGCCTTTGCTATTCGCTATCTCGGTTCGGGGCATTGGCGCGCAAAACCAACACAGTCAAAATCGTCCCCTACCCAAAGTCCATTACCGGGATCGAACTCGGGAGGCAGTGGTAGACAAAGTTATAATATTTTTAGTAATTTTTATCATTGCTTGTGATAAACAAATTCCAGACTTTTAATAGCATAACTTCTTACTTGTTCTTATATCTTAAGATCTCTTTTTATGCTTTGAATACTTAGTTACCTTCAAGTATCATCTTAAGATCAGATTTCTTACTAAGTGAGTTCTTACACTTCCTAAGTGGCATGTATGACAAGTTAGAGTAGAAACAACACCCCTAAAATTAATATATGTTTATGGTTACAGATAATGTACATAAATATGTTTGTTTTCACAATTATGTTCACTTTTATAAAAACAGTATGATAATTTTCTATTAATTTTGATTACTGCACATTTTAAATAATTATGAGTTTAACTTAGGAGTCATCACAAATTGACATTGAATTAGGTGGACTGACTTGACTAATACACTAAACATTACATTACAAATGGTTATCACAATGTAGATTCAGTTTTCGTGTACACCCTTAGAGTGTATATAACCGCACTTTACTATAAGTTAACATTCCATTCATTAAGCTTTTGCATTAAAAATAAAAGATCCCAAAGTATACTATCAAGGAATATAGAAAACTTTTAAAATGCATTCAAGTCAATCGTTAATTATTGAAAAACAATCATATTTAAAATGTTTTATCTATGTCGTACATATCATGCTATAAATTCTAATTTTTAAGATGACAATACTTTTAAGAGATTCTAATAAAAATCAAGGATTAAAGCAAATATTTAAACCATTATCTTTTATTTAAATATATATAGTTAAAATTTTTAGTCATTGAAACCGTACATTTGTTTAAATTCTATTAACTGTAAATTAAACAGGTGCATCTATATGAAAACTTATTTTATAGTATCATGTTTTTAAACTGACACTATTTTACGACTATACAGCTATTATAGTGGTATACTTTTACGAATACCCGTATTATGTGTTATGAAGGGTTTAAATTGGTCATCGAAGCTCCTAAAATATCAAAAAAGTTTAGCTATAGCTTTAAAAAATAAATTAATGAGCACTAGCCATCTTTGTAATAATTTGTTTTCCGCTGTTTTAACCATGGTCTTGGTATTACTATCGTAAAAGCCCTGAAGTCTACCTGAGCAACAATACATTGGAAAATTAACGCAGAAAAGATAAAAACTACGTTAAAAATGAACAAATCGGGTTGTGTTAATTCAGCAGCTGTGACAACCGCATGACTTTAAGACATGTTTGAAGAAGGAAAGCGAAGGAATGCAAATAATTTTTGTTTCCAAGTCAATGGTTTTAGAGGCAAGACTGTGTCAAGATCTTTAATAAGATTTTCATAGTATGAAGGATTCGAGGCTGGCATAAGTAATTTTTGTCGAAAGGGGATACTAACAGAAAATTAGATAAATAAAGTATATAGTAAAGATCAAAAACAAAAAAAACGAAATTACAAACTCTTATTAGACGCAAGTGCCCCTTAAAAATTTAACTAAAATAGAAAAATAAGCTGTCTATAAAAAACAGGATGACATAAAAGCCAATTAAAACAATCGAAAGATAAACTTTTTAAACAACAAAACCGCGTATATAGATAAAACCTATTCAATTTACTTCTGAAGTTTGCTATAAAGTTGTAAAGAAGCATAAACAAAAAAGTCGAATAATAAATGTATAACATTACCGCCTTTCTGTATTTATCAGAGTTGATGGCTTCTAAAGCTAAAATCTGTGTACGAGCCTCTGAAAGAAGCTCTTGAGCTTTAGAATTGTCAAACTCAAGAGACTTAAACTCCTTAAATGAAAAGGAAATATATTCAAGAAGCTCTTTACGAAATTGACGATTTGGTCGTAAATGATCAACTGGCTGATCATAGCTTAGACGTAATAGTTGTCTATAAACTGAGAACACTTGTTTTTTGTGAAGTTGAACTTTTGATAATACATCAGCCATAAACCGCAGTTTTTGTCAAGATATACAATATTTTAACTAGAATTAACTTACACCGCTTTATGTGAAAACAAGGCGTTCTTGAGTATTTGCTACTAAAAAGAAAACTAGCTAATAAATTTTTTATATCTAACAATTTAAACAGCTTAAAACTTGATAATCATACCTAGAAGTGCTCCATTTTTAGAATTAACCAATAAAAATTTGCAAATCAATCTAGTGGGTTGCGTAGGTAGTTATTTTCCAGTATGTTATTGGGTGGTGCAATCCGTATCTTATCCTGATTTTCAATTTCAAGTCAATATTCATTATTGAGTACTAGCTGATTTTCCCAGCGTTGCCTGGGTTTACAATCTACCCGACGATTCTAATGAGTATTTTAGCTTTTATATTGTAGACTAGCGGAATATCCACGCTTACGGTGCTTATAACTTACCAGATGATTCGAATCAGTTGTTTTAGCTTTTATATTAGTAGATGGGCGTCAATAAGTTTAGAAATCATTAAACCTATTGAATTAACTAAATTACTAACCATTTAGCCAAAACCAATAGTGCTATCAAATCAACAAAAAAACACTAACTACTCAGCAAAACAAACTGTTAAATATAAAACAACCAAAAACTAATACGACCGCTTATCAAAATCTATCTACTTAATAAAACACATTCACTCACTCACTGACTGACATCTGAAACCTTCGAGTCTGATAGGGTCAATCTATTTGGGTGAGTGGGTGAGAATTGGTGAATCATATCGAATCTGAAATTATCGAGCCTGATGGGTTCAATCTATTTGGGCGAGTGGGTTAGAATTGACAAATATCATTGAATAATTCACCAAATTGCTCACCTGAAACTAATCGAGTCTAATAAGTTTAATCTATTTGGGTGAGTGGGTGAGAATTGGCAAATAAGATCGAATCTGAAACTATCAAGTATGATAGGTTTAATCTATTGAGGTGAGTGGGTGGAATTGGCGAATATTATCTAATAATTCACTAAATTGCTCATCTGAAACTCAACAAGAATCAGTATTAGAGTTAAGTAGATTAAGTAATTAGGATAAGGGTGGTTAGCCGAGCAGGTAAAACTGCTTCCACCCTAAGTGCAGGTTTTGAGTTTGAAACCTGTACTGGCTAGAAAACTTCTCGGTGTGGTATATTTGTCCCAAGGTCGACCCACCTCGAATATTTAAGTGGTTAGGATAATCAGCTCACCAGCCACAGTGGCAACAGCGAAGCTGTTAGTCCGAGTGGCTCGAGAGTAGTGCTGGCACAGCTTATAGGCTACAATGTGAGCTTATCATCTGATAAACTTTAAATACTGTAGCGAAGCATGGGTATTTGGATGTTAGGGTTATATATATATTAAAAACCTGCCTAATTTGGTTCACCTAATTAATAAAATACTTTTGGCAAGTTAAGTAGAAGTTGATTTAGTAGTCTGGAAGATATGTCACATACTCAATGATTTTAAGTATAAAGATATGTTTCGGGTAGCAGTTTAGTGTTATTTGATTGATTCGATAGGTTTTTTTTGTTTGGCTGAGTGGTTAATGGCTTTTGTTCAAATCAATAGGAACCAGTTTAGTTTTAAGGGGTGATTAGTTATTGGTTGATTTGATAAGTTCAGTTAGGTTTACCTGAGTGGTTGGTGGTTTTAGGTTGATTTGATTGAGCAATTAGATTTGGCTGAGTGGTTTTGTTTATCTATAATATAAAATCTAAATTAATAAATTTGAATATCTGAACTTCTATAGACACCGTAGCAAAGCACGGGTAAATTGGCTAGTGACTACTAAATTAGATGAGCACTACAAAATACTCAGCTGAAAAAAAATAAAGATTACCATTAGAATCTTATATTTTTATATCAGGGGTGTGGCATAGTCAGGAGGGCATCCTGTTATCACCCCCACATCATGGGTTCAAATCCCATTGTGGCAGAAATTGCATTTCTGTGCCAAGAGGATATCAATACATGTGGATTTGCACACCATGCCTCGGTCCAACCAAGCAAATCAGTGAAGTTAGATTCATATAATCCCAGCCTATCAGAACATGCACAGGAAGGTTTTAACCCCAGTACTTGGGTTTTGTCCTCCACTCCTATATTGTCGCTCCCTACTCCCTATTGGTATAGTATATTTGTCTCAAGGTCAGCCCACCTTGAATAAAATTATATTTTTATATCTTACAAGTGGTGTTACCCAACGTTACTTGGGTTTATTTATGAGCTCACACAGACAGCCTGAGGCTATGCCAGCACTATGCTTGAGCCACTTGGACTAACAACTTTGCTGTTGCCCTTGTGGCTGGTGAGCTAGTTATCCTAAATCTATTTAATAATTTATAATAATCTACTTAAAACTCTAACTGATTTTTGTTTTGTTTTGGGTGAGCAATTTGGTGAATTATTCAATAATATTCACCAATTCTCACCCACCCACCCAAATAGATTGAAACTATCAGACTCAATCAGTTTCAGATGAGCGATTTGGTAAATTATTAGATAATATTTTCCAATTCTCACTAAATTTGACCAAACTAGATTGAACCTATCAGACTCAAAGGTTTCAGATGTCAGCCAGTATGTCAGTGAATGTATTTTATTAAGCAGATACAAATATAACTTTTATTAATATAACTATTTTTAAAAAAATAGTCTATTACTCTTCTAAGAATTTATAAAGTATTTGTGCCAAGTTAGGTGATTTTTGATTCATTTGTTCATGAGATAATATGTCTCATATATAGATATCTACTTAATAAAACACATTCACTGACATATTGGCTAACATCTGAAACCTTCAAGTCTGATAGGTTCAATCTAGTTTGGGCAAGTGGATGAGAATTAACAAATATTATCAAATCTGAAACCTTTGAGTCAGATAGATCAATCTATTTGGGTGAGTGGGTGAGAATTAACAAGTATGGGAGCTAGGTAGAGTAAGCTGGGGCCTTCTCATGGTGTGACTGAGGAAAGCCTGTGGAAACATGGGCAAGTAGCCAACACCAGAACCCAAAGAGGCACCACAGAAGGGTTCTGTAGTGGCCTGAAAAGAGGTGTTGGATGAAGGCTAATGGCTGTGATACAACCTGTTCTTGTGGGTGCTTCCACTTTCCTTTAAGGGGGAATATGGCCAGAAAGGGTGAAGCAAGAATTGGGATTATTGTCTGTCATACTACTTTTCTACAAGGTAAGTGCTGCAAAAGCAGGTCTCAGTGACAAGGGTGAGGCAATACTGATTGACTGGGCTTTGGCCCACCTGTCTACAATAATCACCACAGTTTACTAGGTTGTCTTGAAATTCTGGATAACGGCCAGTAGCTTATGTGGGCTTACACTGGTGCAGCAAAAGGTGAGAGCATTTATGTATCAAATTTACAGACCAACCCAAAAGGGCTGCATTGATTCCCACACAAAAAGTGCCCAGAGAGAAAACTTTGTAATAAAAACAGACTGGAGAGACCAACTCCATTAACAAATCAACAGCAGGGGCAGCCCCTGCTGCACAGAAGGCTCCAGCCTCTTTGTGGCAGTGGCCACTAATGGATTTGGGGTTGGAAACGAGATCTTTGAAGCAGGGATCTCTGGCCCCTCAAAAAATTTGATGGCTAGCATGGTGGAGAGTTCCAAGAGGGCTCACGCTGTGGAAGTGAAGACTGGGTGATCTAAGGAGATGCTCATGTGATGCATGATTGAAGTGTGCAGGTTTTCCCCACTCCATATTTTGCATTTAGCTCCTGGGTTGAAGCTTATGACTTTCCAGTCTAAGCTTCAAAAGGAACAGGTTTTGTCTTCCAGTTTGAGCACCAATAATAAGGAGACCATATGTCTCAACATTGGCACCAAAATTGGAAGGTTTATACTGAAAGATGTGCCATCTGTTGTCACTAGAGGGGCTATGATGTCTCAGCTGAAAGGCTTTGAAAAAGTGATCTTTTTTAATGAGAACAAGCTGGTGAAGAACTTGAAGCAGACATCGATGAATCCCCCCTTGGGTTGGGACCATCTAGTACTAAAAAAAGAACTTGAAGCAGAATGACGGTGGCTTGAAAAAGTTTACTGTAGGCTCTGAGGACTGGGTTTTGAAAGTTGAACTTTTAAAGTCATATGGTTTTGCCTCATTCAGTCACTGTGGGGACCTAGTGTGTCCCTGTGGTGCCACTGGGCAGGTGCTTCTTGTGTGGCATGAAGGGGCACGTCAGAGCCAAATGTCCTCAAGCTAAACCTCCTGTGGGAGCAGCAAAACCTAATGGGCCTAGAGAGGGGGTGCCAGCAATGGTGCCCTCAGATAAAGAGAAGTTGGCTCTCCAGAAGGCGTTGGTGAAGATAACTGAGTTTTTAGCCAAAGCAAAGGAGGCGGCGGCAGCTGACACCAGTTTGGAGGCAGTGACCGAGGTGCTGAAAGGTGTCAGGAAGGTCAACAAGGAGTTGAAGTGGACCCAGAAGGCGCGGGAAGCTGCTAGACTCTAAATCAAGCTTAGTGGCGTTTTGGCCCATTCTGTAAAGGACTATATAAAACAGCATGCCCCAGAAATGGATATGGTTCTCTCCATTACTTGATTGAGGAAGAGGCGTGTTACCACAATGGATGTAGGTGGGCTAAAGTGTGCGAGGCCTGTAGGGGAAGAGGCAGAGGTGAGCGAGGTGCTGCCTACTAGCAATAGTGGGCCAGGGCCTTTTAACCCAATGCTTCCAGATGAAGTGGAGGGGTCTGTCGAGGATCCTGGCAATGGCAAGATTCTGGCAGCTGCTGTGAACGAGCAGTCACCACCCCTGTACCAGTATAGTACTGGAAAATAGAGGAAGAAACGTGGTCCTGCTAAACCAGCTGAGGTGAAAGAGTATGAGGACCCCCAGATCTTAACACAAAAGCCTCTTTGGTTTCTAACCTATGGCAATCAAGGTTAAATTTTCTAACACGCAGGGTCTGAATGTCCTCAGGCAGCAGCAGCGAGTGAAACTCTGATTGCAACAATATGGGATTGATATCAGCTATCTCACTAAGACTAAGTCCAAACCTGGGGTGGAAGAGGACTGGGCTTACCAGTTTTCTCTGAAGCAATCATTTTACTCTCACTTGGCAGATCAACCAAACTCAGACTTGTCCTTAGGAGAGGGAAAGAGGGAGGGGGAGAAACCAAAGGGGAGTATTTTGGTCTGGTGGGTGGGCAAGGTCAAGGTGCTGGACAAAAGGGTATTGGTTCCTGGAAGAGCAGTGGCAGTAATATCGTTTTTGAAGAGGAATCAATCTGGTTTATCAGTATATATGCACCCAATTCTAGGTCTGAAAGGAAGGCCTTCTTCCAGAAGGTCAGCCTGAGGATCCAGGAGGAAGGCATCGGGAGGTCAGTAGTGCTGGGGGGAGACATGGACTGTGTCTGCTTTAGGAATGACAGGATTGGGCTTCAGGCATCTGAAGTTCTGATCCTGGAGCACACGAGTTAGCCAGTTTAATGATTGACCTTGGCCTACTGGATGTGTGGAGAGCTGGCTGTGGTGAGTAGGAGAGACTGGGTGGACTCAAGTTCAGGGTGATCATTTCTCCCACATTGACCTTATTTAGTGACCCTTCCTCTCCTGTGTCACTGCAAGTTGATCTTTTAAAGTCATGATCCAGGTGCTTTGGACCACAGGCCCCTTGAACTGCAGATTAGTGACTCTTGGGTTGCTTCTTCAGGGAAAGGGGTCTGGAGATTGAACCCTGAACTCCTGAAGTGGTCTCCACTTCAGGAGATTATGAGGAAGAAGGTGAGATGGTGAAGAAACCAGATTGTGGGAAAACCAGATGCGTCAGTAAAATGATTATTAATGAAGGCTGATTTCAATATGGCATGTGAAATCTTTGAAAGGCAGCTAGGGGCCATGCGTTTATGGTATTAAACCTTGGAGAGGAGTTTTGAGAGTACCTGCAAGCAGGCTGCAGTCATGGGGGCATCTGTCTACACGGCCAAGACTGAATTGTATGCAAAATTGATGGGAGCCTTCATGGTGGATTGCTTTAAACAAAGGAAAGCTAGGTGGGATGAGGGCTCTTACAGTAATGTGGCTCTACTCCGCAAGGCAGTAGGGGCATTCAGACCCTTGTCAAGGATCTTGTAACTTTGTGATGAGGGAGTTGAAATGAAGGATTTAGCTCACATGGCTGAAGTGGCCAAGTCCCACTATTAGGACCTTTATGGCCCCTTGGAAAATGATATAGGCATCCAAAGTACTCACAAGTGGACTGGTGGTACTGCCTAAGGAGACTCAACAGTAACTAGGTAGCAAGATCTGCAAGTCAGAGGTGTCAGACGACATCTGCAAAGGCAAGAATGGCAAGGCTCTTGGGGAGGGTGGGTTGATCCTTGAGCTTTACAAGTTGTTTTGGGCAGAAATATATGAGATGCTTGTGGAGTGCTACCTTCAACTCCTAGTCTCTGGTGCAATTGAGCTGGCGTTTTTAAAAGGCGTGGTTGTGGTGTAATATAAGAAGGGTGATCCCTCCCTCATGGGGAAATATCGGCCTTTGACTCTGCTTAACGTTGACTATAAGATCTTAATGAAGAATATAACCAATTGATTAAAGGGGGTTGTGGCAGACGTTGTTGGGAGGTAGCAGAGTGGGTTTATCCCAGGACGCTCAATTACTGACAATTTGATGCTGCTTCACCTGATAGAAGAGTAGGAAAGTAAACAGGTTGACCAAAGGGGTGGCTACTGTTTCTTGATCAAGAGAAAGCATATGATTGGGTGAATTATGAGTTCCTTTAAAAAGTGTTAAGTAGGGTTGGAATCAAAGGGCGCTTGCTGAGACTTTCAAAATTCAATTTTTGGGGAAGCCTCATTGGTTGTCAATACTAATGGGTCCTCTTCCATCCTTTTTAGATGTGTAGGGGCGTGCGTCAGAAGACCCTCTATCTCCCTTGTTGTTTGTTCTTGCAATAGAGACCCTTTCAGTGGCTCTCAGAAAGTTATACTGGAGGAAACTTACCATCAATCGTGAGGAGCACTCCCACTCAAAGTTTGCAGATGATGTGTGGATTTATGTTTCGTCAGAGGAGAAGGAGAAGGCGGTGATGAACATTATGAAGATGTACCAGAACGCAAGCAAAGAAAAGGTAATCTTTCAAAATCCAGGGCTTGGCCCATTGGCAGAACAGTGACGTTGGATGTGGCACCAAAGAGCTTGATACCCTGGATGGCAACAGGGGAGGATTTTCTGTACCTTGAGTGTCCCATCCCTGAGTGGGCGTTGCTGCATAAAATTTGGCTTAAACTTTAAGCGGACCTCAAAAAGCGGCTTGGAATTGGCAATGGCTCAATCTTTTTTATTAGGGCAGGGACATTGTCAAGAACACTTTCATTCTTTCCAGACTATTGTCCATTGCTGTATTGTTCCACCACTGACATCTTCTATCAGAAAAATACAGAGTTTGGTTATCCAATTTATCTGGCAGTGTGGGCGTCAAAAACCAGCTACTTTAACTTGTGTCAGGAGGTGAAGAGAAAGGGCATCAGTCTGATTAACATTGGTAGTATGATTAAGGCACTTCAGCTGAAGTGGATCACAAGGGTCACTCGGGGGGAAAGTCCATTTGTAGGCTCCAATAGTGGAGTACTACCTCTCTAAGGCTTGCAAAGACAGAACAAACAAGGATCTTAGTGTTAACTGGGGCATCAATCAAGGGGTCACTCCAATCATGGGGAACCTACCAAGCTACTGGAAGGATTAATTTAGAGCTTGGACAGGCAACAAGGGTATATTGGAGGGTGGAGAGTGGACCATTGAAAGGATATGGGCAATTCCCCTTTTGGGGAGGAGCCTGGGGACAGGAGATGGAACCTCGTCTGCGCAAGGCTTTCAAGCACTTTATTGGGGTGGTTCACTGAGGGGACCTCCTTGATAGTGATGGCTGGAGAGTGCCTAGGGTAGAAGCAGCTAATAATGAGGCCAGTGCCTCAAAGGTTCTGGTAAGGAAGGAATGGGATGTTGTGGAAGCAACTGAACTGCATCCCTGCTGGAGGTAAGCAATTCCTTCTCTGGCTGCATTAGAGGATGGGGAAGCCTGTTCAGAAGGTTGTGGAGGGCAGGATCAGCGGGTGTTCCCAAGTAGAGAAGGCTGGAGATACCCCATATGGGAAAGCCTCTTCATCCTTCAAAACTGGCCAAAGGTGGGAGGTGGTGATGGTGTCTGCCTCTCAGATTTCACAACTGCCAGGTTCCAGAAGTTCCAAGTCAGAGAGCTTTTATCGACTTACTTGTCCCAGATCACTTGCAAAATGTGGCCTGGCCTGATGGACCTGTGGGGGAGGAGATTTAAGGGATGCTGATCTATACCAGTTCAGAACTTTCTCTTCCAACTCTAAATCAACATCTTGGTCACTGGGGCAACTCCACATAAGTGGAGTAAGCATAAGGAGGATAACCTTCTTTATGTCTGTAAGATCTGTGGAGGGGAGGAGACAGAAAAGCACATCTTCAAGGAGTGTCCGGCAGCGGATTTTGTGTGGAGAGGTGTTCTACTATAGTATGAAGCATACCAACTGGGGTGTAAGTTATCCTCTGGTCATTTTTCATGGCCAGAGATAATGACTGCGTATGCTCCTCCAAGTCTCCTTGCAGACAAGGAGGGGTTCAGGGTCTAATGCACAATATGGGGGGTGATATATAGTCTATGGCTTGCCAGAAACCAGCGTTGCTTCCCTGCAAAAGGAATCCAGGTGACGAGCTCCCTGGCCATAGTCAAGAAATGGCTAGAAATAGCTGTAGAAATCTATGGCAATCTTTTTTCTTCAAGTAAGTACAACCTGGAGGTCAGTCTGGTATCATTCCTTGCAGTAAGCAATGGGAGGCATAACTATGAAATGGCTTGGTAGCCTTTGCTAACTGGTATACCAAATAGTGAGAAATATGTTAGTTTTTGGGGTGGTGTGAGCCACCCCACCCCTAGTTGAGCCCACATCTGTGGTTCTTAGGTTTGCTCATCCCCAGTGCGGCGGGGGCAGTACCCCAGGTTTTATATCACAAAATTGCCTGCACTGGGTTCCCTAATGGGCACACAAAAACTCAAAGAAGAGGGTCCAGCATAAGGCATGAAGCTCCATATGCTGGTTATTTTTTTTAGTACTATATGGTCCCAACCCAACATATGCTGGTTATTCAATTATGAAATGTGATTATCTTTATAAAAATTTTACCTCTGTTTTTTTAGCTCTGGCATCCCTGAGAATCTGAATTCTACCATTCAACTGATTGGTAATAAATATAGCAGAATTTAATCTTATACTGTTTTTTATTCTTTGCTTTATTGATATTTACTCTATTCCAGCTCAATTAGAGCTACCATAACCTGCATTGATGCTGTTGCTCACAAAGTGAAGGTAAAATCTATCATTGACCCAGTATAGCCCATTGATATAATTTCCTCACAAAATAATATAAAAATAAAATACAGTCTTTTCTCAATCAAATTTGAGAATATGGTATGGCAGGAACTGCTTATGCTCATGCTATTAATTTTTAACCCCATTTGCTAATCATATTAGGAGGACTACAAATTAATATCTCTGCGGTAGCTTTGGATAACAAAAGCTATGACCTTATGCTGAGTACCAAATATCTTGGAACATGCTTCTATCATTAATTGAAAAGTACAACTTTCTTTCTATGCTTGGATACCATGTTCCATTGATGTTTAATGACTTTACTAATGAAAGGGAAACATAAGCTATAAAATTTTCTTACTTGAATACCTCAAGTCTTTTTATATTAAGATATCAACCTTGTTAGCAGAAACCAAAATGCCTCTTTCTGAGTTGAAGCAGAGGAGGGGTTGTATCTATATATCCTAAAGTCATTATAATTTACCCTCAATCCCTAGTGTTGATAGAGACTGGGACTCAACTAGTTCCTTCTCCTAAAAATTTACTTCAAATTTACAGGTTTAACTAATAACTAATTTTTTGAAGTCCTCCCTTGCCTGGGAGTGCAAGATCTGCTATATCAGGGCACAGTAACTGTATTTTTTTAGGAAATTACCACAATCTCCAAAAATATTTAAGTTAAACCAACCTATTGCCTATGTCCAAATTATACATAAAGACCAAATTAATGAGGTCAAAGGTATCAGGAAACTTTTTAGCTTTGAGCTAGTAGAGCTGCATACTAATGCTATTGCATCTGTACAAATTGAATCCAATATATCTGCCAAGAAAAAAAACTTCCAATAAACTTTTAATTAAGGAGCAATCCAATAATTTTCCCAGTCCTAATGATTATGGTCATATAAAGGTGTTCAGCACCACGTCAATACTAGGGTTATATACCTTTCACTAGCCCTGTCTAAATCTAAAGCAAAGAATCCTGGGTAACCCTTGAACTAAAACTATTTAACGCCACAATACTCCAACCCTTGCAAAGACCCTGGTCTTCCCCTTATAATTAAAAAATATGGAATCCATCAAGTAGTTATGAACTAATGGTGACTGAACTCTATCATTCTTAAAGATAATACCCTTAGCCTTATATTGACGATATCCTGAGGTCTCTAGCTGGCTCCCTGTATTTTTACACTATATACTTAGCCTGCAATCACTAGTAAATTAACCTCTCTGCTAAAGATCACGCTAAATATGCTCTTGTATTTAATAAAATCTTGTTTAAGCCACTCAAATGCTGCGGGGGTTAGGCAACACCCCTTCCAAATTTCATAGGGACATTTATCAACTATTGTGAGGCATTAAATTAATTTGTGTGCAGTATAACTTCATGATGTTAATGTCTTTTCTTGAACTTTAATGGCGCATCTTGATAAACTTTGTCAGATATTCCAAAGTTTTTGCAAAGTTACAAAATTAAAAGAATCTAAATGCACTTTATTTCACCATAAAAAGCTTTTAGGGTAAAAGGTTATTAAAGCAAAGTATCATCTACATTCCAGACAAAGGAACAATTTAGCAAAAGTCTGCTCCTTATAATTTAATTGATATTCAAGTATCTACGCATTTCTTGAGTATCATCAATAGTTTATACCCAATTTTCTGACCTTTCTGAACCCTTAGTAGAACTTATACATAATAATGTAAAATTATCATAAGTACCAAACAATTGACATTCATTTGACTCCTTACTAATGCTTTGTTAATTGACCCAGTTTTAATACATATTGACTATGACCAAACTTTTGTTAATTTTTACAGATGAAATTGATACTGCTGTTGGGGCATATTGTCCCAATTATATGCTAATCAAGCAGATCATCCCATTGCATAATTTAACATGACTCTAACTAGAGGTGAAAAAATAAAGCAGTAACCAAATTTTAAAATTTCTTATGTTGTTACTTGCTAATAAACACTTTCATCCTTATCTACAAGGATACATTTTATGACTGTCACCAACCAATCTTCTCTATGTAAGTTCCATCAGATAAAAAGGCCCAGATGTGAGACTAGATTTCTTTGCTCTAAGGTTACAAAATTGTGACTTTTTAATCATTTAAATAGTTAAGTCCATACATCAAAATGCAGATGGTCTCTCTCATATACCTATTTTTATATGTAAATATACATAAAGAGGATTAACTCTATAAATTCCTCACTCAACCTAAATTTTAGTCACAAGTCTCACTCAATGGTCAAACTTGGCGTTAGATCATTTTAACTTGATTTCCTGTTTTGAAAATCAAATATGACATTATCTCAACTCCAGATATTAGGGTCTACCCAATACTGGAATATGTTGTATTTAATTGAATGGCTCCATATTTAAATTCTTATCCAATAAATTACTTCCTTTATAATTACTAATTTAAAATCGTTGATATTTATAATAAGAGATCTGATAAATCTTTAATGAAGTAGTTTGATTTAGATATCTTTTGATTACTTTAAATATTCATTTTTACTGTCAAAATTGACTATTAAACTGTTAGAATCTTTAAAAATTAGATTGTATATACCAAAGATTAGCTAGCTTATTTTGTAGTTTGTCTATTCAGTAAGTCTAAGAAGTTAATTTGATCCAATTGTTAACTTGTGTATTTAGCGCATAAAGGGACCTTTCACTACACAAGTGTTGCTCATTACAGGGGGTGCAGTGGCAGAAAAAGCAAATAATAAACCTCATGATGGACATGACTAATGAGGGTGGAGATTTCAAGAATAACTAACCATTCATTTTATATATCCACTCCTACTCTTAATCATATAGCCCTAGAGAAAGTGGAATTCCAATATTCCCTTTATTTTAAAAGCTTTGAGACTTATACATACACCGTGATGCAGCTAAAACAGACCAGAAAGATGTTACTTTGGGGATTCCATCTATTCAGTCATGAACAAACTGACCTAGTATCCACCATATAATCTAATGTCAGCATAATCAGAACCAGTTGTTTAGTAATATTGGCATTTTCAAAAATTAAAGCCATAGTCAGATACTACAGCAAGCTAGTGTTCTTGACATATGGGGCAATATATTGCAAGATATCTCCAAACCACTGTACATAATTCACAATTGATCTTTTTTGTCATTATGCCCTAGCTATGGAAGTGTTAAATAGAAATCTGTAAAATGTGGAAGCAATACAAGACTTTAATAGAAAACCAGAAATGAGTTTTCTAGGCTGTCCAACAGGAAGTTAATAAAATCATAATCTTAGCATGCATATTTGTCAGGCAAACAGCATGTAAGAATTAGACCAGCCTGCCAGCCTAGGTGACAGAGCACCAAAACGGCAAACCAGAATGCCAAAGGCACTGCTGCCAGTATGACGGAAATAAGACTGAAAAGTAATTTTACCAAAGACTATCAGTGATCCAGAATCTCATACAGGCACATAATAAAATACCAGACAAGTACAGCTGTAAACCCCAAGGGGAGTGTGAGGGTCAGCAGAAAAGGCAGTTTATTTTTCAACATAAAAACTAATTTTTGGGAAAGGTTCTTAATGGAAAATTTAAGAAAGAAAAATTGACCAGCAATTTTCTCAGTGTGATGCAACTGATTAGATAGTGGTCAATTGGAGGGGAAACGAGCTGGGATTGGGTCCCTCAAGTTTGACCTAACCGGTGAATTATTTGGGAATGGGGGCAGATAAGTTCACTGGGAACTGACTTCAAAGAATTTTGGCGGCAGGCCAAGTTGCTGTTGGTTCAACCTCAAATGCCCAAACCAAGACTCAACTGCATTTCCGGCAGTTGGTGCAATGGCGTCTGACCCAACTAGCAACAGGAATCCCCCAAGGCCGCCCCACATAGGGGCAGTCCCAATTGGTTGGGAACAGCTTTGGGATGCCCAACCCGCCTGTGCCCAGCCGCTGGGCCATTCATTTGGTTAAAAGCGTTGCATCAGCTGCAATGCCTGATTGGCTGGAAGGGAGCTTTTAACTATTGCCAATAGTGTTTGATGCTGCTACCTGCACGTTGGGGATCATCCCTGACAATTTTGGGAGGGGGTTAATTTTGATGATCAAGGTGTTGACTGAATCAAAACTTTCAGCGATTCTAGCTGATGAGTCAATTTTCATTTCTTTTTGACTATGTGGATCCCAATCATTGGGCTTGTTTCCACTCGTTTTTGGACTGGTTGACTTCATTTTGGCAATTTCAGCGCAAATTCCCCTGATCAGGCATACAAGTTTGGAAGAGGTGAATGTGGGCACTGGGGGAGGAATCTGAAGAGGAAGAGCTGTTACCCAGCGCTCATCTACCATGTGGGCAAGATCACCCTGGGTGACAAGGGGTATAGTCACCCTCTTCAGAGCCTTTCTACTTGAAAATGGGAATAGGGCCTGATTGACACACAGGGGACATTCCCCTAGACCTACAATAGTTTGTAAATAATGGAATATATTTTTGATTAAGTGAACTGGAACGTTTTTTTTTTTTTTTCCCCCCCCCCCCCCCCCCCCCCCCCCCCCCCCCCCCCCCCCCCCCCCCCCCCCCCCCCCCCCCCCCCCCCCCCCCCCCCCTCTCTTGGCTATAGGATATCAAGACATTAAAACTGAGGAGTCACTAACGAATGGATTAAAGGCATGCCTTAATCAGGAGAAGAAGTTGAGAGTAATCTTGTTACTCTGGGAGATGTTAAATGACGGACTTAGGCTGTTGAGGAACTCAACCAATACACACAACATGAAATGGAGTGACCAAACAGCATTTAGGAGGCAACATTGAGACCATCAACCACCTCCTGTCTGAGTATCAAAAACCATAACTCAACAGTAAGCAATGCAGTGGTATATCAAAGTATTAGGATTAGTTCAGTCACACCAACAGGATAGTGTAGATTTTCTTCAGTCAAAAACTAAATTATATTGCTAAGTTTGCAAACTTCATAACATTGATACTGCTCACAAGAATGAATTGGATGATTTGCAGTCTATAGTGTGCAACATGAAGAGAGATCTCACAAAATTACAGAAATGCAAGAAAAAATGCCTTTAGGAGCAAGATTTTGAATTTCTTGGGAACAACAGGTTGAGAGTGGTATACAAGATGATTAATATCGGTTTTCTTATCAAAAATGCTTCCTGTTCAACTATTATCTGGAGTAAATTCTTGGAAATGGAGGCCACAAGAGTGCCAATGAATCAACCTACTCATTTGGTGCTGACGTTGGTGTTTGATTTGCCTCTTCTGTGGAGATGCCAGTTGAACTAAGTCAAACCCATGCTAGTAGCTCAGGACCATATACTAGTAGTGTACCAGTGACTTCTGGACTGGGAAGTTTCTAACTCAGGATTCAAGTAATGAGAGTGTCTATAACTCTCCTGTTCCCAGCGTGGTAGTTCAGGGTGCACAGGGAAAACGTCAGGGAACTAGTTGTTAGTACTAAAGTTTTTAAAGCCCAGCAGAGGGTGTTTGAGCTATAATAACATAGGTTGAGAATAGTTATCATTAGAAAGAGTAACCAAAAGGGAGCCACTTGGTGCTCGGAGGGGTAATGAGTAGGAACCCTATGCTGGAGGGAACCTGGGAGGCCCAACAGTGCGCGGGCAGATAGATTTAAGGTAATTATAAGTAAATGTCTAACATTGCACAAGACCTTCACAAATAGGTCTGCGCACAGGATTGTTTAAAATAACATAAATATAAAACGGTGTACTAGCAAAGGGGTTTATTATAAGGGAAGTTTCCAATGAGAGAGATTGGTTTCAAAAAAGGGATTTAAGGTAATTTGGGAAAACAATCAATCTAAGGAAGCAGGTCTAAGCTGAGGTGCACCAATAGGTGCATGCTTCCATCAGGCAATAAACTGTACTTGGTAATCGACCAAACTCATGTTATTGATTGTAGGAGAGGATGGCCCAGCTGAAAATTTCAAAAACCAAATGGAAACAAGACCCCATTAATCAAAAAACTGAAACAAACCATTTTTGTTAATTGCAAAGCTAGTTCATTTTACTGCTCCTGCTGTTATACAGGGCTGAACTTCTCTTGCATCCTTGGGACCAACCTGGGCATACCTCTCCTTAACCCAGCGTTGATCTATGGTATTCCTGAGGTCAGGGAGGCCTGCCAACTTTACCTTCTTGGCCTCCTGACATGCAGCTTTTTCCTTAACGTTGGTCTAACTATGATGTCATTTTTTAACCATGACATTACCCTCTCGTCCTTTTGGAACTCCACCCCCCTCCATGGGCTTGCGCCAGGGAAAAGTTCTTGTGGGCTGGGGCCAGCTTTATTGCAGCAACGGTTTGCTTTAACTGAGGTCTGGCGGCCTGGGGAAAACACTTGTGGAAAATGTCAATCAGGTCATGGGCATGAGCGCAGTTGCATACTGGTACCCAACTGTTTTCCGCTGCATTGAATCCCTTCTAGGATACCAGGTACTCAAGTCTTCTTTTTACTCTGCAAGAGGATACTATTTCCTCAACTTCTCCCTCTGAAACCCAATCCACAAAATAAACCTCTGGAGTCTCTGGTGGAGGCCCTCAAACAGCGTCAATTTGCTCTTGTGAAAGACAGAAAAGATAAAAACGAAGAGGGAAGATCCAACTGGTATAAGAGTGACCCACCTTTCTAACAACGTGGTAAGGGACAAACCTCTTTAGGCCCAGATTTTTGCATGGCTGCTTGATAGGGATATTTATGAGCATCAAGCATCACGATATCCCCTTCTTTGTATGCTGGACCCACTCTTTGCTTACCATCAGCGTTCTTTTTATATACTTGCATTGCTGCCCTCAAACTCGTGGAAACCCCTGGTGTACTTTCTTGATAGTCTTAGCAAAGTCCACCACCGCTTTAACTTTAGATCCACAGCTGGGATCCATGTTAAAGGTGGGGTTAAAACCATGGTTGGCAAAAATGAAGAACAACCAATTGAAGAATGCAAAGTGTTGATGTAGCTGAATTGGGCCATAGGAAGGCGAGAAACTCAATCTGAATGATCTGCAGCGGTGTAACAACACAGGAACTGTTATTGGCACTGGTTCACTCGTTCAGTCTGCCCATATGATTGGGGATGATAGGCAGTCGAATGGTAGGGGTGAATCTGAAGAGTCTTACACAACTATTCCCAAAAGAAAGAGGTAAAAGTGGTCCACAATTACTTATTACTGCTTGGGGACTCCGTGAAGTGCAAACATATGAGTGACAAAGAGCTTAGCCATATCAGCCATGGTTACTGTTGTTCTGAAAGGAATAAAGTGGGCAAACTTTTTAAAACGGTCCACCACCACCATGATGGCATAATAACCATCAGAAACAGGTAATTTCGCAGTGAAATCCACCAATAGGGAAGTCTAGGGTCCTTCAGCCTTCTGGACTGGTACCAACAACCCCGCTAAAGGTTGACGAGTTGATTTTATTTGATTGCAGATCAAGCACTCTTTACAATACCATCCCACCTGAGCAGGTAAACCTTTCCAATTGTAGATGCGTCAGATTAACTCTGAGGTCTTTGCTTTCCCAGGATGACCAACGGTGATTCCTTCATGATGGTCCCAGATGATTTCCAGGCACAGTGGTCTAGCAGGAACCTATAGGCGCCCCTGAAACCACACCATCTCATCCTTCACGTGATAACCCCTGGATAGATCCTCATGATTCAAAGCGCTCTTAGCAAGTACCATAGTATATTCAGCTGATAGCGACTGAGATAAGTCTACCTTTCTAAACATACTGTATTCCTCCACATTTTCAAGAGGCGCAAGCGCTGGCCTGTTGGCTATGGAAGAGGGAAGTTGAGACACAATCTTACCCGGTAGAATCATCAACTAGGTTTTAAAAACCTCTACCTCCTTTGGATCAGGAGCTAAAGCAGGGCTGCAGCTTAAAGCATCCGCCAAACCATTCTCCTTGCTCTTGGATAACTTGTAAGAAAATACAAATTGGGCAAGGGTCTCATGCCAATGGGTCTGCCGTGAGGTTAAGATATGAGGTGCATGGTAGTATAACAAGACATGGTGATCTGTACATATGCGGAAAGGTTGGGAAAAGCCATGCAGGTGATGACGCCAATAAGTCAACACCTCCACCACTTCTAACAACTCTTTGTTATATATGGCGTAGTTTAACTCTGGTAGAAACATCATCCTAGAAAAATATCCCACCAGATGCTCTATTCCATCTTCGCCTACTTGTAATAAGGCAGCTGCTATGGCAAAGTTGGAGTCATCAGTAAACACAATGAACTCCTTATCAGGATCTACATGGCGAAGGATGGACGTGTACAACAGAATGCACTTTACTTCTTGGAAAGCATCCTAAAAAAGGGGGACCACTGAAGTACTTTTTCACCACTTGCCTTATACAAGGGCGCAGCCATCTCAGACAGGTTGGTTGTGAACTTCTTGAGTAACGTACACGTCCTTAAAAATCCTCAAATCCCTGACTGAAGTTGGGGTAGGCCACTCACAAATTGCCTCATCCTTATCTGGAGTTATCAAGTGTCCTTGGTCAAACATGACGTTGCCCAGAAAGGTGACCTGGGACTTGAAAAAATCACACTTTCTGATCTTCAGAGTAAGGATGGCAGCCTTTAATTTCTCCAACATTTGCCAAAGGTGTACTTCATGGGACTCCTGATTAGGGGAAAACACCAAAATATCTTCCATGTAGGCAACCGCGCATACCCTCAGCAGGACCCAAAGCTGCATCAATACGGCATTGAAATATAGCAGGGGCATTCTTAAGACCAAAGAGCATGACCTGAAACTGGAAAATACCTTTTCTGGTATGGAATGTGGTTAACCATTACTGTCCCTTCTTAATTGAAAGATTTAACGCATTTAAGCAATCCAACTTGGAGAAAACTTAAGACTTTTCCACTTAGCGTGAAATCTGTAAATCTAAATGGATGGGATGCAAGTCTAGTACAGTAACATTGTTTAGGTTCCCATGATCTATTCAAGGGCATAAATCTCCATTGGCTTTCTCCACAAAGAGAAGTGGGGAGCATACAGGGAGGTACGCTGAAAAATCACGCCTTTGGCTAACTGCTCCTTAACCCACACATCAAATGCTACTTCCTTCCATACAGTCATAGGTATATTGGGGAAAATATATGCACCAGATCAACTGTGAACTTGAACTTGCAATCAAACTCTGAATGAGCAGGTCATTCATTGGCTGAAGCTGCATCAAACAAAGAACCAAACCCTTCAAACAAGAAGGTAAAGGTACCTCCAGTGAGGGCTTCAACAATGTAGCGAGACTAAGGGTATGGATATCGGGCTAGTGGGGAAAATCGCCCTGGAAGTTAGCCTCAGACAAAAAAACAGTTAATGTAAGACCATACTTAATGTTAGGGATAGGGTATTGTCTCTCAAGTTGGTTCTGACGTCAAACTTTCTCCACCATTTCACTCTCAAAATAATGGGGTACAAAAGGTTTTTGATAGCTTAGAAACAGTCCGTCAAAAGATACTTGCCCACTTGATAATCCACTAACCCTAGTACCTTCAGGGTGGAAATACCTTGAGAAGCCTCTCCTTTAACCATACCACCTGGCACGTAACTAAGCTCAAGGTAGTTGGCAAGGTTTTGGTCAATGAAATTCTCAGAGGCTCCAGTATCCACTAAAATAGTAGTGCTAACCTTACCTGAAGAGGATGAATGGTAGTAGTTAGCAAAAAATTATCTTGAATGATCTTTATTTATAGCATACAACGCCAACACTTTACCATCAAACTCTTCATCTGCATTAATACGTTTTCCTGGTATGTTTTTGAATCATAAAAATGAAGAGGGTAATTGGCCACTCTTACTATAGAGGCCACATATCCCACCATATCTTCTGCAGTTGCATCAACATTAAATATTGCAAATGTAGTTCCTTTTCCACCTCCTGAGTGCTGTGGATCATGGTAGAGGTCAAGTGAGGGTTATCTGGGGTAATTTAATACACAATTCTGGGTTCCATATCTGAGCTATAAGGTAGTAAATATGGTTAAGTTTTATATATGGCAATGTCATTAAATGATGTGTTTTTGGTCGTAAACAACTCTACTCCCATTTTGGTAATGGGTTGCATGACGTTATCTAAGGCCATCACACCCAAGCCCATCTTTGAGGATATTGCCTGCACCATTCAAATGCAGTGCTGAGGAAAACTAAGTTCATTTGAATCAATTTTATTATTTTTAGCGGAAAGTCAGTGAATATTGACTTCCAGATCATGAAACATATGTATCCACTGAATACAAGCAAGGAGGGTTGGTAATTTCCAGTTGGAGGTAGCAAAAATAATGCTGAGATGCTCCAACATCTGGGAAAAAGAGGAAACAGTGGTGAGACCTGTTGCGGCTGAGGCTAACAGCTGGCGCACACTGTTTGCACTTTGTGAAAGTCCCACGTGGAAAAAGTTCATGCACATAAAATTAAAGGGTTGGTCGACTATTGTAAGGAAAGTGTCTATAACTCTCCTGTTCCCAGAGTGGTAGTGCAGGATGCACAGATACAACGCCAGGGAACTAGTTGTTAGTACTAAAGTTACTAGAGCCCGCAGAGGGTGCTTGAGCTAGAATAACTTAGGTTGAGAATGGTTATCATTATTGAAAGTAATCAAAAGGGAGCCACGCAGTGCTCAGAGGGGTAATGTATAGGCACCCTAGGCTGGAGAAAACCTGGGCGGGCCAACAATGCGAAGGCAGATAGATTTAAGGTAGTTAAAGGCAAATGGTTACCATTGCGTGAGACCTCCATGAAGAGGTCCATGCACAAGATCATCTAAGATAGCATAAATATAAAGTAGTATACTAGAAAAGGGTTTACTATGAGGGAAGTTGTTCAACAAGAGAGATAGGTCTTAATAAAAAGGATTTAAGGTAATTTAGGAAAACAATCAATTGAAGGAAGTGGGTCTAAGCTGAGGTGCACCAATAGGCGCATGCTTCCATTAGGAAATAAACTGTATTTGGTAATTGACCAAACTCAGGTTATTGATCGTAGGAGAGGATGACCCAGCTGAAAATTTCAAAAACCAAATGGGTTTCAAGACCCCATTTACTGAGAAACTGAAGTGAACCGTTTTTGTTAATTGCAAAGCTAGTTCACTTTACTTCTCCTGCTGTTATACAGGGATGAACTTCTCTTGCATCCTTAGGACCAACCTGGGTATACTTCACCTTAACTCAGCGTTGATCTATGGTATGCTTGAGGTCAGGGAGGCCTGCCAACTTCACCTTCTTGGCCTCCTGACATGCATCTTTGTCCTTAACGTTGATCCTAATTATGATGCATATTTTCCAATTATGGCAATTCCAACCAAATTATCCAGTTACTCTTTCTAAATCTGTCAAGCCTGGGATTGTGAAATTATTCTTGAAAGTTGGTCAAGCTGACCATGCATGGAGCCATTGACCTTTTCAAAGCCACTTTATGATCAATTGTTTAGATAAACAAAAGCTGAAATTTAAGCATGCTTTACTTTCCAGAGGAACATTGGACCTTTGCTGGTGTAGAAAATGTGGTAATATGAGAGTTTGAAATTCCTGAACGCATAACCACACAAAAGCTGAATTCATGGCCATTCAATATAAAAAAAACAAGACAGTTATTGAGTTTAATGAATAATTTATTATAAGGCCTAGGTACTGCTGGGTGCAAAATCCATGGTAGACTTTAACGCTAAATTTGCGCTTTATAATTCCACAAATAATTTACTGAGTTACCCAACTTTTTTCTGACGGTGCTTGTAAAAAATTATATACTCATCTATGATTGACTACTGAATAGATGTGAAGTCACTTTTGGGCTGCCAATGTGAAAAATTTAAACTAACCAACCTTCACGGGATAGTGAAAATGATAGAGGGCCATAGGAAGCTTTTCTCAACGTCAAGAAAATATTGAAAATCTCAATAACCTATCAGAATACTTTTTTGATATGTAAAACTAATTTACATTAAGTGGCTACCTGTCCTACATGACGCTCTGGGAAAACCTTGTAAACTTTCAAGAAGCTAAAAACCAGAGAAAAGAACCTCAGCAGTAGAGGGGGGAAACTCTACTTTTGGTCATCGTCCAGTCTTATCCTAGAAACATAAGGAAGTTCTATACCACCTTATACTAAATAAACTGACAAGGACACTTCTGCAACTTAGCAATAATCAGAAGTAATTAAGTAGCTATAGAGTAAGAAGGACTTGAAGTTATTTAGAAACTTATGCTACAAAAATTGCTGAGCGCAACCAATTTGGGGATACTGAGAAATATCACGCTTTACCCCTAATAGTAATTAAAGTTGCATTACTTCTTTATAAAATCTGAATACTCACTTCCCTTATTTAAAGGAACAAATTAAGACTATGATTAATCAAGTTGAGACTCATTTTATCCTTGAAATAAATGGTGTCACATTATTTTCTGATTGTACTTATATCACTATTCAAGTAAATAAAGTTTGGGTTTGAGCTATTGTCAACAGCGGTGCTCCTGCGGATGCAATATCCAGCTGATTATCATAATGATTGAGGATAACTCCTAATATAGCCCACCATCAAAGATATGTAACAGCTGGGCTTATGAGTACTATGAATGAGGGGTTAAAGCATGTTACCAATGAGGTTGGTTCTTTGCAGGTTAGTGCAGCTGCTATAGTACTACCCAGGAGTAGATACAATTTCTTTTTGGTATTAGCTTCCTTAACCTTTATGGTTCTGTTATAAACTATGAGGAGAACACTTTCCCAACTTATGTGAAACATCACCACTTCACTACTTAATAGATAAACAAACTTCTTTAACTAATAGGAATAACTTCATCAATGTGATCTATGGGATGGAGTAGTCCCAATCTATTATCAATAAATGGGCCATAGATTCTTCCCCCACTATTCACCACCCCTGAGAATAAAGGTATTTCTACTAAGGCCTCTTCTAGTTGTGTATCATATCCTGGAGAACATTGCATGGTATCCACCAGGATGAGCTCATAGCTACCTGAAGGACTACTGGGGGATGTCTATTTTCCTTTGCAATGTTTGAGGATTTTAGCCTTTTTAGCTCATGTGATAATTTCTTCAGGTCACCAGGAGATCTGTGTTATTACTCACTAACTTAACAACAATAACGTCTTCATGAAGAAAGAGAAATGCGCATTTCTAGATCTTAATCCACTGGAAGAGATTTAAGAGGTACATTAGTTTGGAAATCAGGATGATTTTTGGCTTTACAGAGTCTCCACTACCAAATTGTGCGTTCATTTCTTCATAAAAACCTTGAAGGATTAACTGAGATTCAGAAGGAACACTTGATGAATCTCATACAAAGTTATGCCAAGTGTTTTCAGCAGAAGTCTATGGCCTTGGATGCGCTATAGGTAACCAGAACCACTTTAATGCTGGAGATGCAAGGGCCATTGATCATGGCCAATACAGAAAATCAAAGGTGGTGATAAAGAGGTGCATAAGGAATTGGAGAAGCTTCTATGCCAAGAGATGGACGCCTCCTCTTACAGCCCATTGGCCAGTCCAGTACTTATAGTTAGAAAGAAAGTCAGCTCTAATAAGGTTTGTTATTAATTTCTACATAATGAATAATATTACTAAAAATAATTGTTATCATTTACCTTAAAAAGATGACACATTGGACCAATTAATGGAAGCAAATATTTTATGGCTCTGGACATCATTAGTGGACAATGGGGATCAACCTGCCACATGAGGAACAAGAAAAAATTTGCAATTATTACCTCTTAAGGTTTGTTTCAACTGACTTGAATGCCCCAAGGATTATGCAATGCACCAGCCACTTTTCAGCGGCCTATGGATACTATAATGGGGGATTTGAAGTTGATTATGTTTTAAAATACCTTGACAATATAATTTGTTCTCAAAAATGTTTTATCAAACTTAGCAAATCTGGAGGGTTGTCTATTGGAGATTAGTTCAAGCTCAATTTAGATATCAATCCTAGCAAGTGCCAGCTTTATAAGTCCTAAATGGAGTATCTGGGTCACAATGATGACACTCAAGGAATACAGCCACAACCTCAAAAGATTGATGCCATAAACCATATGAGGAATTCTAAAGTAAGTGAGATCTTAGGTATTGCTTGGAATGGTTTACTACTACCACCAATCTATACAAGTTTGTAAATTAATTGCTGAGCCCCTATTAAATATTCATAAAGGAGATATCTTTTTTCAATAATCTTAGAAATGTAAAGACTTTTTCAACCAGTTATGGAAAGCTTTTAATAAATACTATACTTTGAGATACCCCCATTTTTTTACCTTCTAATTATAGTACAATCTGATGCATCATTCACTGCTATTTGTATGTACTCTCTCAGCTAGATATTATGGTAAAGATCATCTGGATGCCTTCTGCACTTGTGTGTTGAACAAAAATAAATGAAGATGTAATAAAGTGAGAATATTTAGCTGTCATATTTATTTTTAACCTTTTGCGTTATACATGGGACCAAGTTCAATACTGTTACTGACCATACTTCCTTGCAATAGTAACATAACCTTATGGAGCTATAAGGTCTATTAGCACAATGAGCCTTGAAACTAAAAGCTTATGATTATGAGATAGTACATTGCCCAGGGCAAACTCATCAGAATGGTAATGGGCTTTTGCAGCTGCCTGTTATAACAGCTCTATCCCTTTTGCATACCTCCTATCTAAAGAATGAAAGCAAAGAATTACGTTGATAAAAACCTGCTATTTGCTGCATATTTGATTGGCTAATGAAAGGTGTTAAGGATTTGGAATGGACAAATGTATAAAATTGTAGGGATTGACTGAAGATTTTACCCCACTCTCAGTCTGTCCAGAAATAATAATGCTAGCTCCTTGCACAGCTGGACATGAAGGATTATTTAAGACCTCAAAGTTAATTCAGCAAGGATATCAGAGGGAATCTTTAAGGTTTGATAACCAGTATTTGTCAATGAAATGTCACATGTCAAGCCTATCATTCCTATAAGCCAACAATTAACTATAGTTTGTTAAGCCTAATTAGGATTGGCATATCTTGTCTATAGGTATTATAGGACTCTTACCAATCAGTATTCTCAACTGAAGTATATTATAGTAGCAATTGATCATCTCATCAAATTGGTGAAGCTTGAGCTATTAAAGACCTTTGAGTGATAATGACTTCTAAACTTTATAACAAAACCAGTAAATCAATGGCATAGTTGTCCTTGTGTTATCTCACAGACATAGCCACTCAATTCACTTCTCAAATCAATCCTAAGCTAAATGAGTTAATGTGATCTGAGGGGCTCTTACCATACCCTATTATCCAGAAACTAATAGAATGATGGAACGTGCCAATAGTACCTTAGTACAATCTCTTAAGAAGTTTGCCAATGCTTCTCATTCTCAATGGGCCATATATTTGGACTCAACCATTCTTGCTTACAATACCATTTACCACCGCTATGGAATTTTCACTTTTTTTGCTTCTATACATTTCAATCTGCACTACCGCCATTATTATCTAATTGTTACCAATGAGGATGAGATTTGACCATAGTTTTTTATTGCTGGTGAAATCCTTAATTAAAATTTAATTAAGCTTATGATGCTTCTCTAATGAGGAAGGTTAACCATAATTAGAGATATGATCAAATTAGGTTCACAGTGATGATCTTTGCAGTTAGCACCAAGTCGCTCACTGCACTACTTATGGATTTAGTAGGATACATAAGCTAGCTACCTTATAAAAGGGACCTTACATTGTGATTAAACAGTTTGCTTTAAAAGCTTATACTATTTAAAGATTAATTGATGGATTAATAGTTAATTGTCATCATGCTAAGTCTCTCTAATCATACCAAAAATCTGATAACTATCCTATTGAAGATTAAACATTAAAAAAGTCATGGGGATGTTGAATAATTTTGGATTTGATTTTTTATTCTGTAAATAAAAATTATGACATAATCTCAACTACAGATATTGGGGTCTACCCAAAACTGTAATAATTGTATATGAATAGCACTCTAATAAAATCCTTAATTGACAGATTAACTTCCCTGCATATTTTCTATTTGAAAATCACTGCTATTCATATTGAGAGTTCTGATAAACCTTTAATGAAGTTGTTTTACTATATATATTGCTTGATTACTTCAAATTAAGATCCTTTTTATTGTCAAATTGACTATTCAACTGTTAGAATCTTTAAAAGTGGATTGTCTATACCAAAGATTAGTTGGCTTAATGTATAGATTGTATATACAGTAAGTCCAAGAATTTTTTTCATTTTAGCTTTTAATATGTGCAAGTCAAGGACACTAAAGGACTTCAAGCTACATTTGGATAAAGAAAATGGCATTTAATACTAAAAGCTGAAATGGAATCTTATTAAAAAGGGTATGAACCCCCTGATTACCCTATATTTAAACTTTTAGGCGCACTGAGACAATCATGGAAGCTCAGAAAAGTCTTAGACTTGGGCTGTCAAAAAAATTTAAATAATTAAAAGGCAAATGCTATTAGTTAACATGGAGGAAGCTGTCTGTTAAGTTTTAGCCAATAATGCATGCTGAAATACTTAACAACGAAAATTGAGGATATACACTTGCTTTATAAAGTATTTCTTTCTTGTAATTTGGAAGTAGATACTCCAATAATCCTTAATTAAAACCAAGTGTTCTGGTATGCTCACCATAGTTTAAGTTTACTGGCTATAAAGTTGAGACCTTCTGTCTTTGTAAACATTAGAATTTTCTCCTGCACAATTGATACTTTTCTTGAGAAGAAATAAAAGCTTAGCATTGTTATTTGTAAAGTATAGGCATGGAAATATGGCTTAACAAATAAAGATAAAATTTATGGAATAGATATTCTTATAGGAAATACAATGTTAGTTGTATAATATTAGATGGTTTTTTGTTGATCAGGCTCCAGTATCCTAAAATCTCTATGGCATCTCCTGGTTATAATTGCCTATTAGTTAAGTTCAAGTATACTATGCCTTTTCTCTGCTGGTCATAGAATTGGCTATGAATAATTTTCTAAATTTAATTTGGCCTTAAATTGACTTTATAGAAATATATCAGCCCAATTGAAGGAAATTTACCCTCATAATTGGGAGGATTTTGAGTGCAATAGCATCCCTAACTCAACGCTTAATTGTCCTAAAACCAGCCCAATTAGAGCTTTATCAAACAATGATGGATAACAATAATTAGTGAAAAAAAGATAGTTAAATACAATAATTGATGTACCCCTATCTGTATGTTTGCAGGCCTTTCAGAGCACTAAAGTACTTTTATTTGTGTGACTAGTCAAAGTGCAAATATTGTCAATTTCATATAATTAACGCCACAATTTTTGCCTCAGTGCATTATGTTAATGCACTGATTTAGTAGGTGTAATTAAGTCAATGCCATAAGACTAATTTTCACCCATATGTACCATATTTGCATAATAAGCTTACTATAGCTAAAATAAGCATAGCTAATTAAGAAGTGTAAAGATTTCTAAAAGGTAGTTTAAAGGTGAACTATATATCAGATTGTGCTGATAAACTGGGAAGGATCAAGGGATCCATCAATGGGATTAATATATCGGCATTGATGGTTTTCTTGAGGGGTTTACTATTTGAGTTAACCACCAAAATTTAACACTGTTCACAATGTAATAAAATTGTTTACCGTAATGTACCAAGGCAAAATCCTTCTGGACTTTTAATATAAGCCCATTACTCCTGAGGTTTCCTTTTATACCATTATTATTGATGCATTTGGACACTTTCCTGTAGCATTATATGGGCATCATTAGCTTATCCTCAATATTAAACATATATTAAGTGGATGGAAGCCATGTCCATGCCTAATGCCACTGATAAAACCACCGCCTTATCTTTATAGTGACAGTTCTAGGCATGGATGCTCATGAACACTCTTATATGATGGTACCAATTTTATTTCATCCATTGTACAAGAGTTAACATCCATCAATGGATTAAAACAATATTTTACCATTCCCTATCATCCTGTCACATTTGGTATAGTAGAAAGTGCTAATGGAACCCTAAAGTCCATATTGCTGACAATTATCATTTTATGCTTGTTAAATACTGAGGATCGCTCACAGGTTTATTTGGTTCCTGCATGCTTAATTGGACTGAAGTTCAGCTGAATGATCCTCAATTTTGCCAGTGTTTTACAATTTTTGGACCATTTGGAAACTCACTAGGCATTCTCAAATAGCTCTGACTTTTCTGGCTAACTTTGGGCTTAATTTTCCTCTGTGATCAGAAACTTCAACCAAGGCAGGCAAAGCTGCAAGCTGTGGATCCCGAGATCCCAGCTTGCCAACACTCTCCAAAAGCGACTTAGGATACAAATCAGAAATAAATAATAAATAAAATAAATCTTTAATAGACTAGATTATTTTGACAATTATTCATTAGGCCAGGCGCCAGTATTTATACCTCTCTTGGGCATCTCCTGGCCACATTCAAGCACAAAATCTCACAGATTATTTTTCACCTCAGTTTGGCTCTTGAACTGATATGACTGATAACTATTGCTAGGTTTATTGGTGGCAAAATACTCTCATATTCAGGAGGATTTCAGGGATGAAAATTGCACTGAGCGTGCAAAATGATCCTAGGATCATCTCAAAATGAGTTTGTCATACTGCTGACAAAATACAAATTCTGGGAGATTTTGTGGTTGATTTAAATAAATGACATACCCTTAATCAGGCCATCAGCAGGTCTCTCTCAATAGCACTAGGTACTCCCATTTTGGTGGTTCATGTGCAAGTGCTATTGTGCCAATTTCATGTATCAACATATGAAAATTATTTTAGGACCAGCTCCAAATATGTTTTCATCATACAGATGATGAAAATGAATCCCCATTTGGGATGTCAACTGGCCCTCTTAATAGCACTAGGTACTCCCATTCAGGCAGTCCATGTGCAAGTGCTATCATGCTGATTACACATACCAACATACAAATCTTGCCCTAAGGTTGAAAATTTATTATGTTATTTTTTGTCTGATTGTCCATAGGACTTTTAAATGTTAACTTTTGGTCAGTCCCAAATGATTTTGTATACTTAATGTTTGATATTGTTACCAATAATTGGGTCCAATTGCTGAGATTTGATGCAGTGATAATCAGCCATAATGTGCAAATGTATTCAGCCTGAGCTACTGATAGAATAATTGATTTATATTGAAATTGAGTTGATCAGCCCATGCCAAGTAGTTGCAGAGAAGATTGGCCTAAATGCGTGGGGGTATCTGGCCTGAGCTTTTGATAATATAAGTAAATCCATGTTGTGATAGTCAGCGCAAGCCATGTTATTGCAATAGGTTTTAATTAGAGTATTAGTTCAAGCCTTAGGAGGGAAAGTCTGTCCAATCTGTAGGTTGTCAAAGGGTATATTTTTGAGTCAATCACAGAATCTGACATATCTTCCCATCTGACTCAAACATAAGCCCTATGATTCCCAATTAGCCTTCACTGATCATCGTCATTTGTTAATTTCAGCCCAAACAGCCAACAAATTTTAAATTACAACCTCCTGTTGTTATATTCAGCCTAAACTGCCAATGATTTTAGAGTGGGATTTCTTTCCATCCCCAAGTATGACATAAAGTAGTAATTAGGTGCAATATATAATAAATATTTTTGTTATTTTTTATATATGTATTTTTTATTTTTTATATTATTAATTTTTTCATTTCTTCTTTTATTTTCTATATTTTTATTTTGTATTGCAATGCTAATATTTTATATGTTTTTTTCCTTTTTTCCTTTTTTCTTTTTGATTGGCTGGCTTATTGAGCCTTTTTATAAATTTAAGTGGACACAGTTGTATATCAAATTGGCCCTAAATTCTCTGTTTACATGTGTTGTTTTCTCCATGTTTGTCAAGGTATACAAATTGTTCATTATAACAACATTGTTAAGGCTGATTAGGTCTTCAATGATTTTTCCCAGTATCCAGCATATCTAAACATATTTTTTAAAATCAGCGCATTTTGAGTCTAAGTCCAGGTAATATCTTTAACCTGAAGTGGCATGAATGGTGAGTCATTCTGTGCTTTCTGATGTAAGATCAATCAGGATTTTTATATCCACATGAGCTCCCCCCATTGTGATAAGATCCAGGGAGTAGGAGGTTCTTGACAGAGTTAATTTCCATTTCATTGTTGAAATTTCATCTGGCCAAATCTGCCAGAAACTGGTTATGTTGATCCCTTTCAGAAAGTGTCACCAATTTTGAGTGAGCCCCAATTGTGAAATTCAGAGGATTAATCGCTTGTTTATTTAATTATTGCATGCTTAATTGGGCTGAAGTTCAGCTGAATGATCCCAATTTTGCCAGTGGCTTATGGTTTTTGGTCATTTGGAAACTCACTAGGCATCCTCAAATAGCTCTAAATTTTATGGTCAATTTTGAGATTGATTTTCTTTATGTAATTGGGAACTTCAACTGAGTCAGAAAAAGTTGAAAACTGTGGATCCTGAGATCTTAAATTGGTGACACTCTCCAAAAGTGACTTAGGATATAAATCAGAAAGAATAATAAATAAAATAAATCTTTATTAGACTAGATTATTTGATAATTATTCATTAGGCCAGGCACTAGTATTTATATCTCTCTTGGGCACCTCCTGGCCACATTTAAGCACGCAATCTCACAGATTATTTTCCACCTCAGTTCGCCCTTGAACTGATATGACTGAAACCTATTGTTAGGTTTATTGGTGGCAAAATACTCTCATATTCAGGAGGATTTCAGGGATGAAAATTGCAACAAGCATGCAAAATGGTCCTAGGATCGTCTCAAATTGAGTTTCATCATACTGCTAACAAAATACAAATTTTGGGAGACTTTGTGGTCAATTAGATAAATGATGTACTCTTAATAGGGCTTTTGCTGGGCCTCTCTTAATAGCACTAGGTACTCCCATTTGGGCAGTCCATGTGCAAGTGCTATTGTTCCAGTTACACATACTGACATACAAATTTTGCCCTAGGGTGGGAAATTGACTATGTTATCATTCATCTGAGCGTCCATGAGAATTTTAACCATCAACTTTGGGTCAGTCCCAAATGATTTTGTATACTTAATGCTTGATATTGTTCTCAATAATAGGGATAAATTGCTGAGATTTGATGCAGTGATAATTGGCCATAATGTGCGAGAATATTTGGCCCAAGCTACTAATATAATAGTTGATTTATATTAACATTGAGTTTATTGGCTGTTAAGATTTTTGCCCATATTCCCCGCCTGCTAGATTATCTGGTATTGCTAGGGGAAAATTCCCTAAGGTGAAGTGAATCAGAAACTGGTTAGCCCAAGTTTTGGAGGAACTACGTTTGGAGGATTTTGGGATATTCACCTGGTCATATCCATTAGGGATTAAACTAGTTGAATACCTAAGATCTCATTGGGTGGAGTGGCTGACGAAATAGGGGCATCTGATAGTGATTAACTATCAGGTGTACCAATTGGGATCAGTCCAGGTTTCATCACCAACTGATTGGGAATGAATAGTGAGTTGTGAGGTGAGTGATGCCACCTGTAACTAGCAAATCAATCAGTTGGTGAAGTGACCTGCCATAATGGGTAATAAGTCCCATTACCTAAGCAGGTCACTAGCCAATTATGGTTAATTCGCTTGGATTAAGAAAATGTTGGGGACACGCTTTCTGACTCTTTCCATTTGAGGTCTCATGGATGTCCAATGATGGAAATCCTAGCCAGGATGGGGAAGACCATCGCTGCCAAGATTAGGAAGGGTGATTCAATGGCAACAGCTGCCATTTCATTGAAGAGGTGTCAACTAAGGGTTAGACAGCTGAATCCCCTATAAATTTATAGGATTTACTATAATAAAAACTTAGAATAGAAAACTTAGTTTGAAGATACAAGTACTTTACAGTATTATCATTTTGTTGTATAGCTAGACTATCAGCTTCTATTGTGTCATTCTATCTCAAGGATATTATTGCAGAAGGCAATAATTGGAAGACTCTCAGAGAGAAGAGTAAAGATCTGAGCGGGGATCTAGAGATGAAGGAACCACAATCAGGGATAGCTGCCAACTGTATGTTTGGCTGAGAGAGACTGTCACTGTCAAGAGAGTGTCTGTAACTCTCTTGTTCCCAGCAAAGTGATGTGGAGCGTGAACCCACATTGGTAGGGAACTATCCATTAAGAGAATGGGGAATGAGGCACCTAGAATGGTGCTTGAGCAGGAGGTAACCCAGGCGAGGGTGTAAAGCACCACATATGAGAACAGGTAAGTAAGAAACCTCCCAACTTGAGTAGACACCAACAGGGGGTCCATAGTCGAGGGTAACTTGGAGTGAGTAGACTTGGGTGTCTTGGTCTGGAGGGGACCTAAACGGCCCAAGAAAGCACCTGGAATTCATGTAAATTGTGATAATAGGTAGTGGCCCACATAGTTGGAGACCATCCTGAAGAGGTCCACCACCATGTTTGCCCAAGGAACCATTGTAAAAAAATTTAAAATAATGGTCAAATTTATTAAAGAAAGGTGACCAACAAGGAATGTTGACCGCAAAAACATATTTAAAGTATGTTGGGGAAATTTGGGTTCTGCAGAAATGCGCCCAAGCCTTGACACTCCAATAAACAGATGCTTCCATCCATTTTAGTAAAATACACTGAGAGTGCCTTCACTCGAGTAATCAATTGAAGCCATATTTTACCTGAGCTTAGAATTTCATAGCTAGAGTGGGACTCGAACCCTTGCTCTCCAACCAAGTGAATTGAACCGTCCTTGTTCATAACATAAATTGTTCGTTTTAGTGCCTGGGCCGCGATCAGAGGCTGGGCGTTTTACACCCCATTAGTATCAACCTGAGAATGCTTGGCTTGCACCCAGCGTTGATCTAAGGTGTGTTTCAGGTCAGGAAGAGTCTGAAGCTTCACCTTCTGGGCCTCCTGTCGCCCAGCCTTGTTTTTAGCATCTGTTCCCACTATAAAGTCATTCAACCATGACAGTCACCAGGGTATCTTAACAAAGATTGAGTGGACAAGAATATAGGGAATGAATCCCTACAAGTATGACTTACAGAGTAATTAATTGGAAGTAATAGACAAAGCGTTGGGCCTAATAATAGTTCAATCTCAACTACAGATAATAGTCTCCATACTATTATTGATTAATACATTCTATACAACGTGACAAAGTGCACAAGGAAATCAAACCTGTGCATTAAAAAGGTTACTGGGTTGACAGCCAATAATCAACCAGAAGTAAATTTTTACAAGTTGGTGCTCACTACAGGGGTAGTTGAGTAAAGAATCTATTATAATGTCATATAAAGAAGAAATGCGCAAGCTGTGGACTGAGATTGCCACTGTGAATCAGAATGCCTTAAACTCAGAGGACCATTGGGAGTTTGTGGCCTTAGAAGAATGAGTCGCCAAGGTGAAGGAAGTAGTAGAAAATGTAGTAAACTTCAGGAACGTTACTCAGAAAAGTAAACTCGTTGAAGTGAAAGAAGAAGACCTTGTTCGAGAGGTCCTATTCCTGAAAATGGAGTGAGAAGCAGATCGCGTTCATTTAAGAAAGTTTGGTGCGGATGTTGAGAGATTGATTATTGAGGTGGAGGAACTGAAAGCTCACAGATGTTCTTGTGAGCCTGATATGGCCAGCAATGCTGAAAAGAGAAGTCCTCACATGATACTTGGGAAGTCAAATACCCCAAGAAATATGCCGCCCACCTTTAATGCCATTTTGGAGATGATGCCTGAAGTCACTCCACAGGTTAGCTGAGTAGCTGACCCAAGAAAGTTGGCTCAAAATGACTCGGAGGAATTCAGAGCAACACCAAAATTGCCAACATTCCATTGGGATAACGCCCTAGCATTTTTCTGACTGTTTGACATGACTATGAATGGCTATGGGGATTGTCAAAAGGCGTTGACGGTCATGAACTGTCTGGACACCAACTGTCAAAACCTAGTGTTACCCCACTTGGAGGGGGACAGCTGGTCATATGCCAAAGAAAAGGCGGCCATAATGAAGGAGTTCAGGAGTCCAACCTGCATGTCAAAATGCAAGCAAGAATTTATGGAAATTCAATTCCATAAAGATGAATCTCTTGCTAGCTTCACAGATCGATTTTACCAAGAGTCACAGATCCTGGCCAGAGCAAAAGTATTAGATGACTTTGATGCTAGAATCGCTTTGTAAAAAGCCCTTCAGCCCTATTGCAATTTGCATCAAATGATGTCTTCCTTATTTGAGACGGAGATAACTACCTTGCAAATGGTAGACAACCTGAAGATTTTTGGGAGTGACGTTTGATGCCCCAAATAGAAGCTTCAAGTCAAATCTAGTACAAAATACAAATCCCGCAAAGGGAAACAAAGGATAAAAAGAGGCTACCAACTGAACTGTTCCAGGAAATAATACCAAAGAATTAAGATAGTTAAGCAAGAAAGAGAAGGTCTGCTATCAGTGTGGTGGGAAAGGACATTGCGCCGTACACTGCAAAAAGCTGAAGGATCAGATTAACGTGGTCCAGGCCAAGGAGACAGCAGCCGCCAAGGATTTGGGAAAAGAGCCTGCTGCCTAGACAAGGAACAGTATAGAGCAGCGGAGAAACCTGTTCCTCCCAATATTATGAATGAAGAAATTGACATTAGTGATCTGTTCATAGATGACAAGCAGGATCAGCTATACCAAGTGGTCAATATGGATGTGAATGCCGTGACCAGAGCTGGGGCAAAGAAGATCAACCCTGAGATAATCCAGGAAGTTGCCCGGCCATAAGCCTAACAA
>JAKSZP010005554.1:0-111402 GCA_022478985.1 Massospora cicadina | reverse complement strand
AACTGGGGGAAGAATCTTTAGAGGGAGTGATGCTACCCAGCGCATGTCTACCACATGGGTGAGGTCGCCCTGGGTGATGAGGGGTACAGCTGCCCTCTTTGGACCCTTTTTACTAAAAAAATGAGAAAAACTGCCCAGTCCAAGCAGAGGGGACGTTCCCCTTGACTTATATTACCCTTTCCTTTTGCCAGAAGAGGGACGCCACTACTGGGAAACTTCTTGAGAGCTAAATTTTTATGAGCCTTGGTAAATTGATCGCTATTAAAGTTGTAAACTCTTTTGGGGTGGGGGATGGGGAGCATTGGGGTTAGACGTGAAAAGCCTCAACCAGTTTTATGCAGTTCGCGCAATCACAGGCATATACACAGCTGTTCTTGTAGGCTGGCTAACCTTTCCACACGATGAGATATTAATTGACCTCCAGGATCTGTGGGATGCAAAAATGCTCTCCACCTTTGCCTCATCCGCATCCTCAATCATTATCAGCTCAGGATCTGATGGGATAGTCCCCTTGAATGTGGACAGCTGAAATATGTGGAAGGCTTGATGTTGTTTATAGTGAGATGGCAACTTTATGGAAAGCACTATTACCCTAACCTCCTCCACCAAGTGGGGACCTAAATGCTTGGTTGCAAACTTCTGGGAGGGTACCTGCATCCTCAAATGGCACATATTGAGCATGACATATGAACCCACCACAATATCATGGGCAGAAAGCCGCTTCCAATCCGCAAAACGCTTATAGTCATCAATAGCCTTAGCGAGATGCTCCTTCACCAAGGACTGTGTATACCAACTGTGTTCTGCAAGATCTGCGGCAGCTGACGCCTCTGGCAAAGACAAGGACTGACCAAAGATTGTAACATTCAAGTTCATCTCAATTGTTGCATCTTGACTCAGATTCAGAAAATCTAATTCTGATTCAAATCAATTTTTAAAATACTTTTAGCTTGGTCATTTTGGGCGCTGGGTTGTGCCTCACCTGAATTGTTGATTAGTCTTGTACGAGCCTAATCAATGATTTGGGTGAGGCCCTCAAAGGAAAGCCTTTATAAGGCATGTCCGCCAATTCTGAAGCTCACTTCAGAATTTTTCCCTAGCATTACCTTCCTGGGGAGCATTTTCAGTTGGTCCCCAGATGAGCTATTGTTGGCGGGCCCTTTTTGTAGCCTGAATAAAAATAAAGGTTGTTTTGTGGTTAGTATACCTTGCTTACCTGTTGGTCTTTTTTGGGTATCTGGTCGAGAAGCTTTTTGAATGATTGGGTTGAACCATCCCCCAGAGGACTTTGCATAACCAACCAGCAGTAAGAAATTTTTGGCGCTGTCAGTGCCTCAAACCTCTCCCTAATTGGTTAGGCTGCTTTGGTTGCTTGCTGGTGCACCAAAGAATCATTTTAATATATGGCAGTTGGAAATTAATATTTTTCATCTGTTACATTGTTCTGAAGTTGAATGTGCACTGCACGCCTTCAATCCCCAGTTCAGCTGACCTCAGTGGTCACTTGGTCCCAGTTATCGAGGAACCAGCACTGGCAGAACTGGTGACTGATGGTCAGCCAAGGACCCAACATGATCATCATTAAAATCCCATTGAGGCCTCCTGCTCACCAGGGATATGGTGGCGCTGAGGGGACCTTTCCTATCAGGGCTCCCTCACTGACGGATGGTCCGCCTGGAAAGGGGATAGACGTCCAGCCATGCTGACTGCACACCCTCTTATGCTTCTGTTGGAGAAATCGCCTTTCTGGTCAGGATGGGAAGGCCATCGCCAACAGGAGCCTGGGAGGGGGTGCGCAACACAGCCACTTGCGGGCGTGCATCCTCAGGCAAGGTGGTCTGATTCCAGCAGCCCAGTCCTGATTTGTTCTCACTATTTATCTTTTTCCTCGAGGGCCCAGAGTTTATCTGGGTAAATTTTCCTGGGGCTCAGGGTAACTCGACCCAGGAATCCCTCATTGTGGCGGCCTTCCACAGTGGGGTCCCTCTTTGGGGAGGAGCCCTTCTCTAGAGGGGATAATGTAATGATCAAGTTCATCTCAAATGTTGCATTTTGACTCAGAATCAGACTTTCTGAATCTGAGTCAAATTGCTTTTAAAATACTTTTGGCTTAGTCATTTTGGGCGCTGGGTTGTGCCTTGCTCAAATTGTAGATTAGGCTTGTATTAGCCTAATCAATGATTTGGGTGAGGCCCCTGAAAGGCAGGCTTTATAAGGCGCGCCCGCCAATTCTGAAGATCACTTCAGAATTTTACACCTAGGACTCCCTTCCTTGGGAGCATTTTCAGTTGGTCCCCAGATGAGCTATTGTTGGCGGGCCCTTTTTATAGCCTGAATAAAAATAAGGGTTTTTTTGGGGTTAGCATACCTCGCTTACCTGTTGGTCTTTTATGGTTATATGGTTGAGGAGCTTTTTAAGTGGTTGGGTTGAACCAACCCCCAGAGGACTTTGCATAACCAACCAGTAGTATGAAATGTTTGGCGCTGTCAGTGCCTCAAACCTCTCCCTACTTGGTTAGGCTGCTTTGGTTGCTTGTCGGTGCACCAAAAAATCATTTTAATATATTATGGTCGGAAACTGGGATTTTCCATCCATTACAAAAATAGGGGTTATACCCCAAAGTTGCTTCATATGGGAAAACTCCCAAGAGGTATGCGTTCCATTGTTATAATCAAATTGAGTGAGAGGAAGGTCATTGGAACAGGTATCCTGCATGACTGCAGCATAGCACAGCAAGTACTGTTTTAAGATTTGATTAACCCGCTCAGTTTGTCCATTGTACTGGGGATGATATGCTGTGGAATGACAGGGTGTAATTTTTAAAATTGATAAAAGCTCATTCCAGAACCTTGATGTAAACTGGGGACCACGGTTGCTGATAATCTCCTGCAGGAGACAAACATAGAAAACACACGGCACATGAAGTGATGGAAAATTTCTTCTGAAGATATGGCGGAAAAGCATGAGATAAATAGGGAAAATTTTGTAAAATTATTGACCACAACCATCACCGCAGTAAATATGTTAGAACAAGGAAGTTTGACAATAAAATTTATGGACATAAATGTCCATGGACCCTCCGCCTGTTCAAAGGGTGCTAATACCATTCCTTCTTGATCAATCTAACTTGGCCCATGTGCAGGTAATGCAATCAGCAATCCAGTCTGGTACTTCTTTTGACAAGCCCATCAAATTATAGGTACGCTTAATCAAGTCAATACATTTCTTATTACAAGGATGGCTGACTGTGGGGGTTGATGATCCTGAAACACTTCAGCTCAAAAATGAGGTGGAACCCACACCCACAACCAAAAATAAATGTGACCCTCCGCCAAGGAATATAGGGAATGTTTAAGAGCTGGGAGGGACAATTGTTCCAATAGCGCCACTCTTTTGGGACAGGTCATTTGGGCTGCTAAAACCTGTGGAATAAGAGGCGCATCAGGAGCTAAGTCTACTGACATGACCACGGGAGGTACAATGGATAAGATTTTTGTGTGGGAATCATGGTGACAAGATCTGCTTCATCTGTGTCCATGGGGCAATGAGCAGGGTTGTGAGTAAGGAAATCAGGAAGCAAGTTAAAACAGCTTTCATGAAATCGTACTTATAGCTGAAACAACACAAATCCCAGTAGGTTCAAGCTTGCCTATGTACCAACTTCTGTGGTTTACAAAAATACTGAAGGGCTTGGTGATTCATATGTAACGCTAACTTATTTTAAGAGCCTTGTAACAGATACCACCAATGAGTCAAAGACCATTCTACGGCTATTAACTCCTTATCTAGATGGCCTAAGATTTTTCAGTAGAGGAGAACTTATGGGAAAAATAAGTGACTATATGTTCCAAACTCTCATGCTCCTGAAGCAGGACAGCCCCAACTGCAACAGATAATGCATCACATGCAACACTATAGAGTTTGGAGGGATCTGCATGTTTTAGGATAGGGGTAATAGGAACGCCTCTTTGATTGACTCAAATGTCTGCTGGCACTTGGATGTCCAATGAAAGGGAACATTCTTACCCGTGAATGGATGAAGTATAGGGGCAACTGTGAAAGGGTTGGGGAAAATTTCTTTAAAAAATTGATAGTGCCCAAAAAGCTTCTCAACTGTTTTTGGGTTGTTGAAGTTAGCCATTTATGGATGGCATCCAACTTATTGGGTGGAATAGCTTACCCATCTTCAAAGACAAGAGTGCCCAAAAAGAAAACCTCCTCCTTATAAAACTCACATTTTGAAGGCTTGACAAACAATTCCGCCTTGTGCAAGGCATCCACTACTGCTTCCAAGTCTTTTGCAAGTTGTTTAGAAGTCATGGAGTGAACCAAAATATTATCAATGTATGCAACTGCACAAGTGAATCGGAGATTACCCAGCACACCATTTATTGAAACTTTGAAATGTGGCTGGTGCATTTTTCAAACCAAAGGGCATTACTTAAAATTGAAAATACCCCTCTTTTTTTGGATAGAAGTAAGCCATTCCTGACCTTCCATCACGCAATTTAGGTTATAGACATTAACAAAGTCAATTTTAGAGAACACCCATGACTTAACAATCGCTTGACCAATTGTCTGCTCCAACAGCAAAGGGTATGGATCATGAACTATGATTTTGTTTAGGTGACCATAATCCATGCAGGAACAAAGGGAACCATCAGCTTCTTGACAAAAACGATGGGAGAAGCAACTGGTGTTGTCTCTTTAAACAGCAACCTATCTTAATCGTGTCATCAAACTATTTATTAAGAGCAGCCTCCTCCTTTGCTGTATGTGGGTACAAAGGGCAGTTATTATTCAACACCTGCACCGTTGTTCTAGACCCTAAATCGAATTTAGTATGAGGGGGGAGACAGTCCGCCTTCTCAGAATTGAAGATTTAATATCCATCAATGCCTCAGGGAAATCCGATGGAAGGTCCACAGGGGAAACAATGGAAGCGATGGAACTTTGGCATTTAGTTTTTAGTAAGGGTATCTACTAAAAAGAAACTTCTCCTCCTTTTACTCATTAGCAAATAACAACATATTAGACTCCAGTTGAATTTTAACATGTTGTCAACGCCACAAACCCAACCCCAAAATTACTTTAAACCCCAAGTCCAGCATTGCGTAGAACTTATTGCAAAAGTTAAACTGGTGAATAGAGAAAGGTACTGGCCGTCAGAATAGGTATGAGGACTGGGAATCCAATGAAGCGACCATCACTGTAGGACTTAAGTCCAGGTCAAGCTCCAACTGGTGGGCTAACTATACACTCATAAACTTACCTTCTGCTCCAGTATCCACCAAAGTCACGAAGGATATGTGTTGAGTTCTGATATTAATCTTCAAGGGCAATAAGAAATAAGTTAAGTTTTGTTTATGGGCAGATTTTGTCATTTCTGCTGTAACTGAAGAGATAGCTAGTAAATTAGGGGGAAGATTGGGCTCCTTTTCAAGAGTAAAGTTGGGAAGAGTAAGGGTTTGGAAACCCACTTCTTCAATCTGGTCTTTTACTGTCTCATAAACAGATGGATGAGGATAATTCAACTCAGGTGTGGGGATATTGGCTGACTCTGGGGGCCAGTATTAATACTGGTCCAACGTTGAGAACAGAATCAAAGTAGCCGTTGGGTAGCCTGATCATATAATTTCCTACTTGGAGGCGGAAAGCATGGCTAAGGGAGGCAATGATGGATGTCACAGCCTTACACATTTGTTACACTGTTCCCATAGGGGTGGAACAAACATCATGATAAGCAGAGGCAGAATCCAACGCAGATATGAACTTTCTTGGAGCATTTTATTAGAGAACTCAAGCGCGGGAGCCTGATCATGGAAGGTTGTTATTAAATAGGCCAAGCTAGGGGAATTGTCCATAAAGAAAAGATTTGAACTAAACGGTCTGAAAGTGAAACAGGGGGTTTCAAATCTGCTAATACTGCTGCAACAAGTTAGATAGAATCTCCCACATGTGCAGTAGAATGCAGAAGACCTCGCACTCATTGATGGGCTTCCCTCTAATGCATCTAAAAGGGCAACAACTTGTTGGTCGTTTGGTAGTGAAGCAGAATTATCCAGGGCAATGGCAGATCACATTTGCACCTTGGTAATGGCGTCAAGGACTTGATTAGCGATATCTCACTAGAGACACTCTGATTCCCTTCTCTAAAATAATTTGAAGAAAGAGTAGCATCCCACGGAGCTCTGCTATTATGTAGAAATTTCTCTAAAAGCATTTCAAATATTGCTCACAAAATTGGCGACTGCCTAAACAAACAGCAGGAGACAAACTACTGATTGCACGTTCATTTGGTAAAGGGTAACCACTGCGGTGCCCAACTTTAAGAGAAGGATGGAAATGGTGGGAAACAATGGGTGGTCGATTATGTCAGGGAAACACCATAAGAAGTTAAATTGCCTTCCAGTTGGGATAAAAAAAGCATATAAAAAGCAATTCGAATTCCAGTGGCATTACCACTCAAATTACATTGTATGGTGCCGGAAGCTGGGCAACAATGGCTCACTAATGTGCGGTGAGCGTAAAAAAAACTGGAAATTAATCAAGCAGTTACAACTCCAGACCCCGCGGGCCTTGCTGCAGGTGATCGCACTACTGGATTAGCTGCTTCAGAATTTTCAATAGAAGGGGTCATCACCAAAGCAGAGACAAGGGGGGAGGATCCTTGCTTGAAAGTGATATAAGTGAGACCACAGAATTCTAATATACTGGTATTGGATAGCTTCAGCAACAGGATTAAATTCCCAGAAATATTTTGCTTGATAGATTCAGTTGACTATGGTGGGAGCAGTTGTGACCATCAAAACTATTATAGCCCATCCAATATAGGGGCTGACGGGCCACCATATTAGTGCCATTAGGAAACTTTGGCAAGATAAATTTTAGTGAAATAGAAGTTTTGGGCACTAGCGGGGTATTTTTTAGAAGTCAAAAATTAAGAAATCAACCAACAATTTCCTCATAGCAATGCAACTGATTAGTATAGAATTTGATTTGGGTCAGCTTGTTAAAGCAATGGGATCAAGGCCCTCAAATTTCGACCTACATACAGCAAATTTTTGAGGGAGTGGAAAAATTTTTCTAATCTGAATTACCATTGAAGGAATCGCCTGAAGGCTAAGTCACTATCATTTTGTTTGTAAATGCCTGAACTGAGGCTTTACTGCATTTATGTCAGTTAGCATGATGGCATCTAGCCTGACAGGCAATGTGAATCCCCCAGGGCCACCCCACATAGGGGTGGTCCCAACGGGTTGGAAACAGGTTTGGGATGGCCAACTAGCCCATGTCCAATCTCTGGAGTGTTCGTTTGGCTAAATGGGTACCATTATACACCAATCCCAATTTTTGAAACGGGGGTATTAAACTACTGGCAACAGTACCCAATGATGATACCTGCTCATCAAGGATTGTCCCAGACAATTTTGAGGGGAGTTTGGCGTCAGCAACAGTACTGCTCAATGGCTCAATGTCATCAGCAATTTTGACTGAGAATTGATTACTTATCACCTTCTGACTATTAGTTTCTCATCCATCAGACTTTAATCCCATAGATTTTGAACGTTTCAGCTTCAATTTTATAATTTTGGCGCCATCAGCTTTATAAAGTCCATCCAGTTTGTGGGGATGATGGTTATCAATAATTTCTGCACATATTTCTTGATTTGGTGAACTAATTTGGTGGAAGCAAGTATGAGAAATGGGGGAGGAATCTTTAGAGGAAGCGCTGTTCTAAACACTTGATTACCATATGGGCGAGGTTGGCCTGGGTGATAGGGGTACAGCCGCCCTCTTTGGACCCTTTTATTAGGAAATGGGAAAATTTTTGGACTATGCAAAGGGGACATTCCGCTGGACTTACACACAGCTTTTTCATTGCTTCAGGAGTGATGTGGGTCACTTTGGTGGGAAGTATAGCCATCACCTGAGGGAATTGGTTCACCAAAACATATATATCCCCAAGGCTGCCTTCATGGGAAGAGTTGCTCCCGCTGACTGCTGCTTTGATGAAAGGCTCCTCAACTGGGTATCTGGCCTCATAGTCATCAAAGCATAATTCTTCCTGAGTGGGCCCTTGTATCTTATCCACTCCCCAATGAGGGTGCTGAGGTTAAGAGGTGCCATTAAACTTCCGCTCTGCACAGTTTAGTCATTCAGTAGTGTCATATAGGCGATTAGAAAGTTGCCTGCTTTATTGTCCAAGGACCCACATCTTGATAAACGTGTTGTCAAGCTGGTTTATTATGACATTACGCTCCTGAAGGAGCTCATTTTTCTCCTTGAACACCACGTTCAAAGTAATTTTGATTTCCATATATTCAGCTGGCTCAGCGTTGTGAGGATTCTCTATCAAAGTAGGCCTGATGCAACATGGCTGGTGACTGGAGAGTTCTTATTTTTATTTTTTGTGGTTGATCAATTGACCTTCTATAGTGAGAATCACTGTTATAATTTCAGCAAGTTCATGAGATACGCCATAAGGGTTGCACATGGTTGTTCCCACTGAGCACTGGACGAATGATATGAGGATTGCTAGTCCTTGAGTAAAGCTTATATAGTTTAATAAAAAATGAAGCAATTAGTTTTGACCACACCACTTTATTTTTTAAATACTAATAGCAGATCTTTTCTGCTCTGCTCCTACTTCCTACCAACAACCCTTCCTCTCCATTCTTCTTGTATCACTTATATATTAGTAATATAGTTTATTACCAATCCTTTTGCTTAGGCTGTTTTTTACTAATGTATTCTCATTGGTTGGTCCTAGTAACTGAGAGGCCAGAAGAGCTACTATTTCTTAAATTCAAAATTGCTTTAGTTTGAGGTGATCTACTAAATGTTTGTTGTGAGTAGAGATCACCTTATTGCCTTATTTGGAGGTAATCCAATAATTATCACCCCTGGCTTAGCAATGCCGTATTTCAAGGCGTTTTACCTTGTGAATTATAAAGTTTTAGTTGCCAGATTTTAGCCAATCTGCAACAGCTATTTAGGGCATATCTTCCAATTATATTAGTATCTAAACAAAGATCATGAGCATTTGGTAGGACCAGCTCATGATGAAAATGGGCCCATAATGGTAATTCTAGAGGAAGGGAATTTAAAGATAAAGATTCATCAATTTGTGAGAAGCCTGAACTGAGGAAATATAAGTGTTTAGGAATTCATCAAGATATTGACCAATAAGATCCTTATATGGCGTGCAGCTGTGAGATACTTGACCAGGGGGAAAGCATTATAGAATCTATTATTGAGATCAACCAAAAAATTTGATATTGAGGGTACCCATGAAATCCATCTTATTTTATACTGATCTGGGGGAATACATGCGTTCAGTACATCATTGGCAAAATTGACCAAGTGACACTGGAGAGACCTTGCTATTGTAAGGTGGCAGTCAATAGGAAAAGGAGAATAGGATCAGCGCCACTGAGATTGGGCATGAGAGGAGACATCAAGCAAGGAGAAGAAGATCTAGCTCCGCTAAAAATGATTTTCCAAAGTAGTCAATTTATGACCACAGACTAAAGCAATAATTTCTCCAAAATATCTATCTGTTTTATAATCTGGTCAAGCATGGGGATGTGTTAAGATTTTTAGATTGTCCACCTCACCCAGCTTTATTAAATTATGATGGAATATCTGTTTTATCTTTTAGAGTTCATTTTATACTATAAAGCTTCTAGTGGATATGGGAATTATCAATAATTAATAACTATCATTAGTTTATTTTCTTCTAAAATGTAAACAAATTAATCAGACTAAATTATGCTTGATTGCTGATGTTCTGTCAGGGTGGATCCCCTACAATGTTTATGAGAGTTTCAATTGTAGTTTAAGTTAATAGTAATCTATCTTATACTTATTGAGGAGAGCTTATTGCTAGTCAATAAGGGTTTATTGGTTTTCTGAGCATTGACAACGCTTTTATTGCAGCAAATTATAAGTTAGCCTAAAAGGCAACGTGACTTGCTATTAATGGGTAAAAGGACCCATTACCTAAGAAGGTTGATAGCTATATAAGATTAATTCTCCAGGGTTGGATGAAGGCATTAGGTTACACTTTCTTTAAGTCCAACTCAGGACGGAATGCAATCTAGGTGGATGTGTACACCAGCTAGGTGGATAGTTGAGCAGATGCACCATTTATTGTTGGTGCAATTTTCAAAGGGTTAAAAAATAATGGCGATAAATGCTGCTCCCATTGGGGCACCAACTAAAGAGTTGAGCGCCAACTTTTTTATATAAATTGATTTTAATTTTTTAATTAATAAAACAGACATTACAGTATTAAATTAATTAGTAATACAGTTATTCTACCATTTTCCTAAGAAGAGTTTGAGGGGTAGTATCACATATCTTTTTATTGTACTCAAGATCTCTTGCATCAAATGTGGAAGGGAGAGGTTCCCTTGTTGTCCAGAAGTTTACCAACTCTTGGTATTAGAGTTAGAGGGATAGATTTCCCTTGTTGTCTGACACGTTTTCAAGTAACTTTAAGTGGGTTGATTGAAGTGCCAGTACCTGTCTATAAGTGAAAACCTGAGTGGATATAATGATTGTTAGGAACTCATATTTATGATAGTGTTCACGCTATTATCACTTTTACATTGTTTCATCATATCAACAAACTATTAACGCACACCTTGAACCTGTTCAGTAAACAAAAAGATTCACACCATATAAGAGTATCCGCTTTGATGTTTTGCAGTTGGATCTCTGCAGTTCTCATATGAAACAGTGACATAATAAATTTAAAAGCCATACCCCTATAACATCAGCCACTTGGCGCACTAGAAAGTTCTCTGCCAGGGCAGCAAGATGGTGGATTGACACATAAATCATTATTGATTAAACAATAATCTTTAAATTGTCACACATTTGCACTGAGCAAGCCCTTGAGTGGATGAAGCTGCCAGTGGACCATCAAGTGGTAAGACATATGTCTGTGAGAACCTATAACCTAAAGATGCCAAGGCGAGGCTGGATGAAGGAAGTGACCTCTATGATGCAAAGGAGTTCATTTAAGCGGGTATCCCCACAAAAATGGCGTCCTTGGTAAAAAAACATGCATCTTTTGTTTGCAGAACTGTAAGCTTATATCACTAAGTATCTCTGAGCATGGACAAAAGTGATGAAGTTCTATAAAAATGTAAAAATTTTCATTATATATATAAATTAATTTCTATAACATAAAAAAATATATGGGAAATGTGTTCTATAATAATAATAATAATAAAACCATTGCAAATGATCATTCATACACATATTATATAACAAACTATTTACATTTAAAATAAAGCAGATAAATGTAAGGCATTTGAACTTAGTATACAATGATAATATCTTTTGAATAAATAAACCATAAAAATAACCAATATTAATAATAACAATATGCAGTGAATGGAAGTTGCATTTTTTAAGATGTCATATATTTAAAAAGCATTTATTTTGTTATATTTCACAAAGTCTCTGTAATTCAATTTAACATACATTCATTATATGACCACTGTTAACTTTTATAAAGAATCAAAGTTAAATGATGGTTTTGACATCAATCCATTTAAAGTTTCCATTCTCAATAATGTGACTTGAGTTAGACTAATCTGAAACTCATTATTGCCAAAGTTGACAATTGCTTTATACAGAGTTGTTCCTTGAGATCTTTGAATACTGATTGCATATCTAAGCATAACAGAAAATTTATTATGTGTATTGTTAGGATTTCTGGCCGCTTAGGTTGCTCACACGGTGCTGGCCCAGACTTCCAAGAAGGGGACTAGTGCAGGAGTCTCAGGCTATCGCTCTTCCCAAGTGATGGGGCCAAAGTTTCCTTAAGCTCACCAGCCTCAACCCTAGTTAGAAAAGGGATTTATTTATGAGATGAAATTAGTTATAGTAAATACAGAATATTAGAAGAGGTAATAAGGAAAAACGTAAAGTTTATTAGAAAAGTCTCACACTAGTTAAAGTGCTAATTCTAGAAATTAAAGCATGGTAATTATGATAAGATAAGCAATTGAGGTGGGTAGACCTTTGTCACAATTCTGATATGACTGGATGATAAGCCCTAAGTTGATATGGTGGAACAGATGAAATCCACCGAGTTGTTATGAGTATGATTAATTAAGCACCTCAAAATGAGGCAATATTAGGTTGTTGTGAAATCAGCCAAATTGGGCAATTGTGAATTAACAAATGAAGAATTGGAGGAACCGTTGATATGGCAAAGTGTATTACTAAGCCATGAAAGTGGTACCTTCCAAAGTTGCTACCATACAAGCAGGATGAGATGATTGAGGAGGTTAGGTTGTTAATGCTTTTAGAGCGGGTGAAAAAGCGAGGATCAGCTGTATTTATTATAATAAATAAAGAAGTATAGTGGGGGCAAGTGCTCCATATTATTAATAAAGTTTTTTTCTGTTGTTTCAAGGGCAATGATCCTCCTATCATTGGTCCTACTGCTCAGTGTGTCAAACCCTGTGCAATATTGATTACGACATATCTCAACAAAAACGCCAATTTTATAACAGTGGTGCTCACTACAGGGGGCCCATTGATCAATCAAATAGACTGATAATTGTTCCTCAGTCACTAGTCATGTTGTATCCAGCTTGCTTTACTAAGGATTCATCTCAACACACTGCAACTGTTGAATATGCAGAACTCAAGCCTGCCCTAGACGCTGTGCTCAATTGAAAAAAGGAGTTTCTGAAAGAATATTGTATTTACAAGCTGCCTCCATTTGACTGCGATGGAAACATCCATGGATTCTTTAAACGATTTGAGTTTGCAGTAGAAGGAGCTTCAGATCGGCGTAAAGCCAAATTACTAACATCTGCTTTGGATGTTGGAAGCGCCGACCAAGTTACTTGCTATCTTCCAAACTGTTACTTTGCCTATCAAGAAATGAAGGATACTGTGCTGTGGTTATTTGGAGGAACTTCAAAAATGGCGCAATGGAAGGCTGAGTTTTTAACCATTGGGTTTCAACATAATGAGACCCTCACTGCATTTGCTAAACGATTCTCAGCAGAAGCCCATGTGTTAATTGGGGAGGAGTTTTAACTGAATGTGACATAAGCATAGCATTGACCTCTGCTGTGAAACCATACTAAGAGCTTTTAAATGCTTTGGCTCCATATTTAGAGGTTGACGTACCTTTGCTTTAACTTGTTTAAATTCTACGCCAGCTATCTGCTACCTTCCATCCATCCAATATAAAGTGGAACCCTATTGCCTCTGCTGCTAGCCTAGTTTATATGGAGGAATCATCCTCCCTGTTCAGCGTCCAGTTGGCATTCCCTGGCCTTATTATCTTCACCAGTCTCATTTTCAACCAAGATGTTGACAGCAGTTCACCTCCCAGGATGGGCCTAGTTACACTGTTTGATACCAGTCCACCTTTTGGGTGGCCTCATTTTACAACTCTTAAGGACGCAGGTCTCATAGGGTTAACTTTTTTTCATGCAGTAGCCCTGGGCACCTGGCTAGGAATTGTCATAATTTTCAGATTCAGTACCTATCGTGGGAGCAGTATAATCAGGAAATGGTCAGAGTAGAGTAAAGAAGGGACTATACCTCACTATTCTGACTCAAAACGTCCCACCTGAACCTATTCCTACACAGCTAGCGGATGTTTCCTGGTATGATGATGCTTTTCTATACCAGCAGCCAGTTGGAGGGATAAATGTGCTGACACAAATGCTATTCATAAATACAGCAGAAGCAGGCTCCCAGGAGCACCCAAAACCATATGCTTGCCAATTTTTTAATTACCTTCCTACCAATGAACCAGATCCATTAGCTGATGTAATTCTCTTAAAAGGGGTAAACGTGGCTCTCCCTGCGGACGCTGTTGTTAAGGAATAACCTACAGTGGGAAAGGTATTATGATTTTCCTTAAAAAAAGAGATCAGTTAGATGTCCATGTTTTAAAGAAATCAGATGCATCTTACTCTGAGTGTATCTACTGTGACACAGTTGTAGCGAAAACCTGAGTTCGCGCAATAATTAATACAGGTGCCCCAATCAACATAGTGTCCTCAAAGTTGGTGTCAAAGTTAGCATTAAAGCCTGATGTAGAGCACCAAATGGTGTATGGGACCGCAGGCACAGAAAGCACAGTCTCAGAAGGAGCATACAGTGCACTACCTTTGCGGTTTGAGTTGCTTGTCATTTTAACCCAGCTATAGTGTTACTAAACAATAATTATGACCTGTTAATTTGTACCGCTTTTATGCTTCACTTTGGAGCTGTTGTTGATATGACAGCAAAGACATTTGAAATTATGGGGAAGCGGATCCCAATCTACTTCACTTCCAGCGGAATGGCAAAAGATCCTGTACTCATGAGTCACATTAATCTTGCATATGGTTATGGGGTGGTTTCAGTTCACTATCATTGATTAAAAGCAAGACACAGGCCCTTCCTAACCAAATTTATGAATATCAAGGGCTACCGCTTAGAGTTGCTGGCCCTATATCTATTCCCTCTGGACACCAAGCAATCATAAGCACTGAGTTGAGGTGGAAGTGCCTGCCAGGCTATATTGGGGAGGTCATTGGGCCCTATCAACAATCATAGCTCGAGCCTCACGTGGCCCCTGGCATTATACTTCCAGGGCATGGGGAGATCAAGGTCTTAGTAGTGAATCTTCAGGATAAACCAATGGAAATACGCCGACACCAAGTAGTTACATTCCTTAATTTCATTCCACTTGAGGAGGCCCTTAGGATTCATGAGTTTGGTTCACTGGATGAATTTGTTCTGCCTGTTGAAACATTACCTGGCGTAATGGCAGTTGTACCACGTGAAAATTTAATGGGGTTAACAGAATATCAGAAGGATCGAGTGGAAGCCTTATTCCAAAAATACAAAGAGATCTTTGCTGTTGATGATCATGATTTGGGGTGCGCCCAAGTAGTGATCCATTGACTGGACACTGGGGATCATCCCCTCATCAGATCTCAACCAATCCGCCGATCTAGAGCAGCGGAAGAAGTTGTCACAGTAGAAATCGATAAACTGTTGGAGCAAGGAATACTTGAACCATCGAAGAGCCCATGGGCTTCCCCTGTATTAATTGTCAAAAAGAAGGATGGTACTAACTGGGTAGTAATAGACTACCGCAAGCTCAACAGCATTACAAAAAATGACTAATATCCTTTGCCATAAAAAAATGATGCATTGGGCTAGTTGGGGGGAACTCTTTACTTCTCCACAATGGATTTAATTTCTGGCTATTGGCAGATTGAGTTACCTGCGGCGGAACAGAAGAAATGCGCCATTCACACATTAAAATGGCTTTTTCAACTGACAAGTATGCCCCAAGGGCTGTGTAATGCCCCTGCTACTTTCCAGCAGGCGATGGACACTATCCTTGGCAACTTGAAGTTGTCATGCGTTCTTGTATACCTTGACGACAATAACGTTTTCTCCCACACGCTTTCTGAGCACCTTAGTCATTTGGAAGAGTATTCCGCCGGTTGGCTGAGGCCAACATCAAAATCAAGACCCATAAATGCCACTTTTTCAAGGATCAGCTAGACTACCTCAGGTTTGTAATTGATTCAACAGGGATGAGGCATTAACCAGCTAGGGTGGAGGCCATTCAGAAGATGACTATACCAAGCAGTAAACGAGATATACAAGTATTTTAGGGATGATTGGCTACTATCGCCGCTTCATACCTAACTTTAGCTGTATTGGAGGACTGCTGTTTGAGTTATCAAAAAAGGATGTCACGTTTAATAGATGGAACACTGTCAACGTTTCTTTGATACTCTTTGAACAGCGTTGATTGAGGCGCCAGTGCTATGTGACCCAAATAATGAGAAGGATTTTAATGTACAGACGGATGCATCTCTTTCCGCTGTGGGGGCAGTTATGTCTCAAAAAGATGATGAGGGGAGGAGCAACCATTGGCATATTGCAGTCAAAATCTGAATAGCCATGAACAAAAATATACTGTGACCGATCAGGAGTGCTTAGCAGTGATTTACGCTTACAAGCAATTCTGAGTACATTTGCATGGTGTAAAATTTAAAGTTGTAATGGATCACGCCTTTTTACGGTGGCTTCAGAACATTAAGGACCCTGAGGGCCGGCTATCACGATGAGCCCTTAAACTACAGGCTTACAACTTTGAGATCCTTAACCAACCAGGAGCAAAACACCAGAATGCTGATTGCTTATTGAGGCTACCAACTACTGTATTTTTGGTGGACCTGGGCGATATTATTTATGACAAGATGTTCAGCGGAAAGTACAATGATGAGCCACCCCAAGTCATAAAGGCGTTGAATGAAATGTGCCAATACTTTCCAGCAGAATGGTGAGTTGTATAAGCAGATAGGTGATTCCACGGTGAATTTTCTGTGACCCTCAACGCAGCCCAATATTATCATGAGCGCATATAGGGCAGTTGGACATGGTGTTGTGCGCAAACTCTTGGAATTATTGTGACCTCAGTATTAATTGGAAAGCATGAACTTCGATGTATTTAATACTATCTCCTCCTGTCACCAGTGCCAAGTGGAAAAGCCGTTTCACCAGAAGACCTCATATCAGTTAGTAAAGCCACACTTTGCTTGGCATACAGTTTCCCTTGATGTCATCAGCCCCCTGCCAACTGGAGCTTACTAGTCCAAGTATATCCTGGTGGCAATTGACCACTTGACCAGTTGGGTTGAGGCATGGTCCATTTGGGATTTGTGCGTGGTTACTGTGGTTAAGTTTGTAATGGAATGCATCATTCAGCGTCACGGCTGCCCGCAGTTTATCCTTACTGACAACGGCACTAAATTCACCACTCACATACTTTCCAAACTCAACGAAATGATGGCCATCCGCAAGGCTCTAACAACACCATATCACCCTGAGTCTAATGGAATGGTTGAACAGGTTAATGGGACCCTGGTGAACATTCTCCAGAAGCTGGTTACTGATAGGCCCTCCAATTGGAGTACCCTCCTTTCTACCCTAGTGTTTGCCTGTAATATTAGTTACCATTCTTCAAAGAGGAAAAGCCCTTTCAAATACCATCTAGTACTAAAAAAGCCCTTTCCAATTGCTTTACAGATGGCACCCTGCTCTGCCCGCACTTCTGTATGCCTGTGTAGAAGTCACTGGTGGAATGGATCCGAAATGCTCTTTGACCATCCTAACAATTATGCTGATAAAATTATAAACTGAAGCATACTCATTCAGCTTAGCCAAGAAAATCAAAATTCAGGCTGACAATCAGATATGGCGAAGTGGCCTTGCACAATTCAAAGATCGTGATATGGTCCTATTCCATGATCAACATGGGTTTGGCTGAAAGCAAAAGCTAGCCAGTACTTGGATTGGGCCATTTGAAGTCATTGAGAAGACAGGTGTAGATGCAAGTACTATCAAGGACCCCACTAGCAGTCAGTTCATCAACTGAGTGCAAGTGAAGTTCCTCTGGGCGTATAAGCAATAGGAGCCTTATCATCCAGTCAAGGAGGGGGTAATGTTGCGATTCTGATATGACTGGATGAAAAGCCCTAAGTCAATATGGTGGAATGGATGGAATTGGTGAGTTGTTATAAGCATGATTTATTGAGCGCCTCAAAATGAGGTGATATTGGGTTGTTGGAAAATTGGCCGAATTGGGTAATCATAAATTAACAAATGAAGAATTGGTGGAACCAATGAGATATGGCAAAGTGTATTACTAAGCCATGAAAGTGGTACCTTCCAAAGTTGCTACCATACAAGTGGTATGAGATGATTGAGGATGTTGGGTTGTTGATCGTTTTAGAGTGGGCGAAACAGAAAGGATCAGCTGTATTTATTATAATAAATAAAGAAGTATAGTGGGGCAATTTCTCCATATTATTAATAAAGTTTATTCTGTTGTTTCAAGGGCAATGATCCACATATCATTGGTCCTATTGCTCAGTGGGTGAACTCTGCGCTGTATTGATTATGGCATATTTCAACAAAAACGCCAATTTTATAACAACCTTCCCCCAATGCTGTCCACCATGGTCCGCCAGCTAAAGCGGGCGCTGGACAAAAGTTTCCCCAAAGCTTTCTCGCCATCTGATATGGCTTCCTAGGCGATAATCTAGGGGCTATATTAGGTATTTTTTAATTTATGATAATCCCTTTGTTTGGCCCATTTGTGAATAAAGATGCGTGGCGGCTCCCCCTTTTGGGTTGGGCACCACTAGTACTAAAAAAGAGGTTGGTTGACTTTGGGACAAATATACCACACCGAGATTTTGTTTTATAACTAGTAAAGGTTCAAAACATATATTGATCAAAACCTGCACTAGAATGGAAGCATGATTTACCCTGCCAGGCTAACCGTCCTCAAGATAATTAATGATTATCAGGAGAAAATATACCAAGTAATAGAATGCTTAGCCTAAGGGAATCTCCCAGCATCAATTGCCAATAATTCATAGAGGATTCAAGGCAAGGAATATTAATTTTTTAAAGCTTTTCTTTCCGATTACTATCACTTATTAGTAAATAGCTTGATTTAAAAGGAACAATTTGATGATTAATATTAGGTGAGCAAGCATGATAATAAACAAGGACAGAATTGAGCAAACGCAGTAAAGGTAATGGACTTGGATCTGACTACCTGTAAAAATTTACTTTGGTTTTTATCAGTGAGCAATCCAGTAACCTTTTTACTGCATAGGTTCAGTTTCCTCGTGCACTTTGTCGCGTTGTATAGAATGAATTATTAATTGATAAATAGTATGGAGACTATTATCCATAGTTGAGTATAAATTATATTTTGGCCCAACGCTTAGCCAGTATTCCCAATTAACTACTCATGAAGTCATACTTGTAGGGATTGTTTCCTTGCTCTTGTCCACCTGATCTTCGCTGAGATACCCTGCTGACAGTCTCTTTTGGCCCAACACACAGTTGGCAGCTATCCCTGATTGTGGCTCCTTCTTCTCTAGATCCCCGCTTGAATCTTTACCCTTCTCTCTGAAAGTCTTCCAATTTTTGCCCTCTGCATTAATATCCTTGAGACAGAACAACACAATATAAGCTGATGACAGATTAACTATATACCAAATATATAATATTACAGTTCTCATAAATAATGTTTTTTATTATAGTAAATTCTAGGAAATAATTATATTGGGTAATTCATCTGTCTAGCCCTCAGTTGACACCTCTTCAATGAAACAGCAATCGTTGCTGTTAGATCACCCATCCTCATCTTGGCAGCGATGGTCTTCCCCATCCTGGCTAGAATTCCATTGGTGGACATCCTCGAGACCTCAAATGGAAAGAGTCATAAAAAGTGTCCCTAACATTTTCCTCTCAATCCAAACAGACCAACCATATTTGACTATTGACCTGCTTAGGTAATGAGACTTATTATCCATTATGGTAGGTCACTCACCAACCAATCAATTTGCTAGTTGCAGGTGGCATCACTCGCCTCACAACTTACTATTCATTCCCAATCAGTCAGTGATGAAACCAGACTAATTCCAATAATTACACCCAATAGTTAATCACTATCAGATGCCCCTATTTTGTCGGCAACTCCACTTAATGAGATATTAAGATTTATCCTGATTGATCATTGATGAATATGACCAGATTAATATCCCAAAATCCCCTAAATGTATTTACACCAAAACTCAGGCCAAACAATTTCCAATTTACTTCGCCTTAAGGAATTTTCCCAAGCAATACCAGGTAATCTAGCAGGCTGAGAATATGGGCAAAAATCCCAACATATCCTCCCTCTTGCCTAGATTTCCAGCGAGAAAAGGACCAGGGAATGAGAACACCACTTTGGACACTTGGTTGAATACTTCATTGGTTCAAGTGGAGTACACTTGTCAATACTCAACGCTGCTTGGGATGACCTTCGGCATACAGCATTCTTCCTCTTCCTCCTCACTACTGCCTTCTCAGAGCATGGTTCCCACAATCTTCTGTCATTCCAGGCTGATTGATTACTCGTGATGATATTAGTCCCAGGATCAGTTTCCCCGTCAGGGTATATGACCCGCTGCATATTCAGGATTCTGGGTCCAGCGTACTTGATTTCCTGATTTTCTCCTCATCCTAGACAGGAGACTCTTGCTGTTTATTTTCATTTTGTGGCTCAATTAAGAATACTTATTTCTATTCACCCTTGTTATTTCGCTCATAACCTCTTGGCTCAAGCCATTCCTAATTCTTCCCTTGGAGAGCTTATCTCATTAATTTTGAGATTAATTTCTCCAAATTTAAAGCTTAATGGATTGTAGAGTTCATAATTTCAACTTCTATATAGGTCTGACATCCCCCTCTCATTCAGATCATATGTCAAATTCCGAATCTCACTACCAGCAGCTCCTCAATAGTCTGTCTGATCCAGACCTCCATCTCTTCCAACAGATGAGTCAGGATGCTCATCAGAACCTCTTTTATGGTCCTTCCAGGAATCATACGCCTAGTCTGGCACCAGCGGCTAGTACTTCCATTGAATTAATGGTAGACAGTAACTAATCCCTCCAAAACCAGGCTGGCTATCATTTTGAACAACTCTCAGCTGGTTCTTCCTCTGCCGTTGATTCCAGAGTTGGACTTCAAAACTCTCCTGGATTTGGCTCCTTTTGCTGATGCTCCAAACATCATCGTATATGCTCCAGAGATTATGCCAGTTTCTCTGGATCATTCATTTCTTGTCATGTTGGACCTGCTCCCTGAGTTCCTCTTCTGACTTGTCAATATTACAAACCTGCTGTTCTGGTCTCTGAGCTCTTATTCAGTAATAGTATTCACTTCAAGCTCCCCTACACTAAACTATGGGCCCTAGTCACAAAGGCTTTGACTCTAGAGCTGAATCCCTCTGATCTTGATAACATTTTGGATCGGGATACTACCACTTATGCTCTTCGCTTTGCTGGCCAAGTTCTTTGAAGTTGGTCCACGAAGCTTCCAGCCTCACCTGGGTTCCACCGTTCTTTCAGCTTTAGCTTCTGAAAAGCCTGTAGTCATCAATTGCAGGATGCAATCTGCTCCCTGCATGACTATCTCTTCTCTGGAGCTTCCCATTGGTATCTTCCGCTGATGGCGTTGATAGGGGGCATGGTTTGGCAACCCCCATCAAGCTTCCCTTCTTTGTTATTGGCCCATATGTTCAGTGTCTTTGATGAATCCCGTCATCAGGTGCTCAGGACTATTCTGGCTCTGGTACCATATCAGGATTACTCAGAGTTGTTTGCCAATTTCCTCTTTTTATATTGTTGCTTTCCCCCTGCTCCAGGGTTTTATGATTAACTTCATCTGACATCTCAATTTCCATTCCCCTAGTCACTTTCTTGCAGGACTCAGCATCCGCTCAAAGAACATGGTTTCATGTAGGTCTCGCCCTTGCTAGCGTCCAATTGCATATCAATTTTGATGGGGTGTTCATTCCTACTGCGATCCATCCTCCCTTCCCCAGGAGGCGACATAGGCAGAATCATCCCCATACTGAGTACAGTTAATAAAAATTAAAAATTATATTATATTGGCTTTTTCTCTATGCAGTTTATATTCTTTTTTTCCAATATCTTTTATCAATCTTTTATCTTTATTCTTCTTTTTTACTATTAGACTTGACCTTGTTTTGATTTAGTGGTCCATCTTTTTTTTTTCCCCTAAACTGGGTCCTGGGTACTTAAACCTGCCAGTTTTCTATGGTTCAGAGGTCCATTTTTAGACTTAACCATTGAGTTTGGTTCAGAGGTCCTTTTTTGGACTTGACCAAATCATCAGGACATGACCAACTTAATGGTTCATTGGTCCTTTGGGAACTCTTTTAATTTTTTCGTTGATCCATCACTTCATTTACTTAGCATGGACTCGATTTACAACCCTTCCATCCAAGAGATTCTTGATGGAGTAAGTATCAGACACCATCTTGGCAATCAATTTGAATGGACCCAACCACTTCTACATCTAATTTGTTTCTTCATCCAAAATCATGCATGCCACAATAGGCAACTCTTTCCTCAATTCGATATTCTTCTAAGGCCAGTAAGTTCTTGTCATCCGTCAATTTTTCTCATATCCTTTATTCAAGGTTGTATTGAATGCTTGCAATTGCATATCAATCAGTATACTTTTCAGTTGGTTCAGGTATTGCTTGGTACTCAACCCCGATGTAGGTTCCACCACCTATAAAAAATTGGAGGCAACGCGGCCTTTCTTCTGTATAACAATTTAAATGGCGTCTTTCCCATCACTGTATGATGACTAATATTGTAGGCGACCATCACCAAACTCAGGTACATTCCCCACGTGGAAGTTCTCCCTGTGACTAGCTTCCTCAGCGTCACGGCCAGCGTTTCATTGACCCATTCCACCAGTCCGTTCATCTCCAGCTGGTAAGGTACTGACACAACTCTTTGGATCCCCATTATCTCATTTAATCTTGGAATCACATGAGACATGAAGTTGGTCCCATTGTTGCCAAGCAGGACCTGCGGACATCCATGCTGGTATACTACTTGATCCATTATGAACCTCACGGTACTGGTAGCGTCTACTCTGGTTAGGGCTTATATATCAACCCATCTCATCAGATGGTTAATGGCAACTATGATGTACTTGACTCCCCCTATGCTCATCGTCAGCAGACTCATCACATCAATAGACACCATGTTCCAGGCAAATCCAGGGCGGACCAGTCGGTATCCAGTTGTATTCTTATGTGGTTTGTGCAGCTGGCACTCCACGCAACAAGCCATATAATCCACGACATAGTAGTTGATTGATTCCCAGTAATAATACTGGCGAATATATTTGTTTGTTTCCTCAGGCCTCCATGCCTGACAACCTTGTGAGATGCTTGTACTATCGCTGAACTTTCAACGGTTTTAGGAATGATAACTGCTTCACTTTAATCATATTGAATACTTGTCCATCCATGGCCTTGGTGTTTTCCATCACTTTCCAAAGTGCACTTTGGATTTCTCGGGGCTCATACCCCAATTTTCCTTTGATCATTCTCTGGAATAGCTCATCCGCCTGCGGGTATACCAACTGGACCATTGGCAACCATGACAAGCCATCCGCGTTTAGGTGGGAAGCCCCTGCTCAGTGGACAATCTCATATTTGTAAGCCTGGAGCTTAAGTGCCCATTGGGCCAGTCATCCTTCCAGCTCTCTTAAATTGTGCAGCCAATGCAGCGAAGAGTAATCTGTTACCTCCTTAAAGTGTGTTCCGTGGATTTACACCCTAAACTGCTTGCATGCGTAAATGACAGCAAGGCATTCACGCTCAGTCACATTGTAGTTCCTCTCAGCAGCTGAGAGTGTCCGGCTCACTTATGCCACCAGATGTTCATCCCAAGTTCATCTACTTGGCTCAGTATGGTGTCAATCACCATCAGCAAAGCATCGGTTTGAATAATAAAATCCTGATTGAAATTCAGATATTTTATAATTGGCAAATCTATCAAATATCAGTGTAACTCATCAAAGGAGTTCTGGGCCTCTTCATTCCATATAAATCCTTTTTTTCGGATCCTTCAATAAATGGAATAATGGCTCAGCTATTTGGGAGAAGTCCTGAATAAATCTTCTAATAGATTGATACTCTCGGCACTCATGCTGGCAATCTCATTTCATCCTGATTGGCAAATTTTCCCCAGTATTGATATTGTGAATCACATCTCTCGTGCATCCCAAATCATGGTCATTTTTGGGCAAATACTCTCCAATACTTTTTGGTTAGTTCGTGCACCTCCTCTTGCTGGCCTTCTGACAGATCAGCGAGCTGCTCCTAATCAACTAATAAGTTGATATTTTTGGTTACCCCAGCTGGTAATCCCATATCATTGAGAGACCCAGAATCATGGAATCTTCTCAATTCAGCCATCAGGATCAGATGAACAAACTCAATGATCTGATTCCTCTTGATCTTCATTGGTTTTTCATTCAAATTCGCCAGGAGAACTCGAATTTCTTCATGGCCTGGCATTATTATCCCAGGAGCCACCCATGGCTCCACTCTGGACTTCTTCCAGGGGCTTCTGACCTCCCCATACAACAGCTCAGGAATCTCTAATGTCAACCCTGTGTCAACTATCATCTGCAATCTGGCCAGTATGGTCCTCTCATTCTTGATACTTAGTGGAATTCCCCAGTTTTCTAGGATTTCCACCAGCATTTCACGTCGCTTCCTACCAACTAAAAGGTATTGAATCAGGACAATGCTGTTATTGTATATTAGGTTGATGAAGTTGATCCTCCAATTCAGCGGAGCTTCACCGTCCTTAGATATACCAATGGTAACGCCTGACCCAAGATGGCCAATGTATTATCCTCGAAGTTACTTTTAACTCCATATTTCTGTAGAAATTCTGTTCCAATCAGAATGTCATAGCTTTTGTTTGCCAAAACTATTGCTGGTGCAAATAACACCAATGAACAAAATCGTAGTGGCAGCGCACTATAAATTACACAGGAAACGGTGGTGTTTGGCCCAGCTGTTCATTATTCTCTCTTGTGTTCCAGTCTGGAGAGATCTTCATCTTCTTCACCAGCTTGGTTGACACAATATTGATGGGCGCTCCACTGTCAACAATCGCCCTCACCCTCACTTGATTCACTTGTATGTCTATATATGTACACTTGGAGTATTTTAATATGGTTTTTACTGATTGAATGGCGGCATTATTAGCTGAATCTAATGTGTGAATAATTTGCGCTGATAAATCAGGAAACAATTCCTTTATCGTGCTGAGGGGGATAGACATATTAGCCTCATCTAAACGGAAGTCAGATAACTCTTCAGGATTCTCAGTGGTTCGAATCTTGTCCTCCAGTTGTCAGGCGTACAGCTGGGCAACTTCCTTGATTATCTCAGGGTCGATTCATTTCGCCCTGGCTCTGGTCACAGCATTTATATCCATATTGACCACTAGATACAGCTGATCCTGCTTGTTGTCTATGAACAGATCACTGATATTGATTTCTTCATTCATAATGTCAGGAGGAACAGGTTTCTCCACAATTCTAGACTGTTCCCAGTCTAGGCCGCGGGCCCTTTTCTCAAACCCTTGGTGGCTGCTGACTCCTTGGCCTGGGCCACGTTAATCTGATCCTTCAGCTTTTTACAGTGTATGGCAAAATGTACTTTCCCGCCACACTGATAGCAGACCTTCTCCTTCTTGTTTAACCATCCAAATTCTTTGGGCTTATTCCCAGGCACAGTTTGATTGTTAGCCTCCTTAGCTCCTTCATCCCCCTTTGTGGGATCTGGATTTTGTAACGGATTGGTTTTGAAGCTTCTATTTGGGGCATTTAATGTCGCTCCCAAAAGCTTCAAGTTATCTACCATTTGTGAGGTAGTTTTTTATTTTGCAAACATAGAAGACATCATGCAATGCAAATTGCAATAGGGCTGAAGGGCCGCTTGCAAGGCGATTCTAGCATCAAAGTCATCCAATACTTTTGCTCCGGCCATGATCTGTGACTCCTGGTAATATTAATCCATGAAGCTAGAAAAAGACTTGTCTTTATGGAACTGGATTCCCATATATTTTTGCTTGCGTTTTGACATGCGTGTCAGACTCATGAAATCCTTCATGGTAGCCGCCTTTGCCTCAGCATATGACCAGCTGTCCCCCTTCAGGTGAGGTAAGACTAAGTTTTGACATTCAGTGTCCAGGCAATTTATGACTGTCAACGCCTTTTGACAATCCCCATAGCCATTCATGGTCATATTGAACAGTCAGAAAAACGCTGGGGCATTATCCTGATGGAATGTTGGCAATTTTGGATTACCCTAAATTCCTCTGAGTTATCTCTGGCCATTTCTCTCGGTTCAGTTACTTGGCTAACTTGCAGAGTGACTTTCGGGTGTCATCTCTGAAATGGCAGCAAAAGCAGGCTGCATGTTCTTGGAGTATTCATCTTCCCAAGTATCATGTGAGGACTTCTTTCTTTGGCATTGCTTGCCATATTGGGCTCACAAGCCTATCTGTGAGCTTTAAGTTCCTCCACTTGTTTGATTAATCTTTCGAAATTCACATCAAAACTTCTTAAATGAACGCAATCCGCTTCTCACTCTGTTTTTAGGTATAAGACCTCTCGAATGAGGTCCCCTTCTTTCTTCTTCAACTAGTTTACTTTGCTGAGTAACTCGTTCCCAAAGCTTGCTACATTCTCTATTCCTTCCTCCACCTGGGCGACTCATTCTTTCAAGGCCGTGAACTCCTGATGGTCCACTGAGATTAAGGCATTCTGGTTTACAGTGGCTGACTCAGTCCACAGTTTGCATAGCTCCTCTTTGTATGACATTCTTATAGATTCTTCACTCAACTACCCATGTAGTGAGCAAAACTTGTAAAAATTTACTTTGGTTGTTATCAGCAAGCAACCCAGTAACCTTTTTACTGCACAGGTTTGGTTTCCTCATGTACTTTGTCATGTTGTATAGAATGAATTATTAATCAATAATAGTAAAGAGACTATTATCCATAGTTGAGTATGAATTATATTTTGGCCCAATTCTCGGCCAGTATTCCCAATTAAATACTCATGAAGTCGTACTTGTAGGGATTTGTTCCCTTGCTCTTGTCCACCTGATCTTCGCTGAGATACCCTGCTGACAGTCTCTTTTGGCCCAACACACAGTTGGCAGCTATCCCTGATTGTGGCTCCTTCTTCTCTAGATCCCCGCTTAAATTTTACTCTTCTCTCTGAGAGTCTTCCAATTCTTGCCCCCTGCAATAATATCCTTGAGACAGAACAACACAATATGAGCTGATGATAGATTAACTATATACCAAATGGATAATATTACAGTTCTCATAAATAATGTTTTTTATTATAGTAAATTATAGGAAATAATTATATTGGGTAGTTCAGCTGTCTAACCCTCAGTTGACACCTCTTCAATGAAACAGCAAACGTTGCTGTTGAATCACCCATCCTCATCTCAGCAGCGATGGTCTTCCCCATCCTGGCTAGGATTCCATCGTTGGACATCCTTGAGACCTCAAATGGAAAGAGTCGTAAAGTGTCCCTAAAATTTTCTCATCAATCCAAGAAAACCAACCATATTTGGCTAGTGACCTGCTTATGTAATAGGACTTATTATCCATTATGGCAGGTCACTCACCAACTGATAGATTCACTAGTTGCAGCGGCATCACTCGCCTCATAACTTGCTATTCATTCCCAATCAGTTGGTGATGAAACCCAACTAATCCCAAACAGTACACCTGATAGTTAATCACTATCAGATGCCCCTATTTTGTCAGCAACTCCATCTGATGAGATCTTAAGTATTTGTCTGGATCAATCCCCGATGGATACAACCAGACAAATATCCCAAAATCCCCCAAATGTAGTTACTCCAAAACTTGGGTCAACCAATTTCCAATTCAATTCGCCTTAGGTAATTTTCCCCTAATGATACCAGGTAATCTAGCAGGCTGGGAATATGGGCAAAAATCCCAACGCTACCCAAAGGCACCAAGTGCATAGGAATAAACGAAAATAATAGAAAAAAACAAAAAAGCCTGAGGTGGTGCACCCCATGGGTTTTATGGATTTTTTACTGAATACTGTAGTTACTTGGAAGTATCCCACTTTTAATTAATGTCATTAGTTGAACAAGGGATCCATTTATTCTTGGGCACATAGGCACTGTCAATGTGAGAAAAATCTGGGGAAGCTCAAAAGAATTATTTCTGCATGCAGTGTACATGACAAACCATACTATCCGCCATGGTTGGGTGGATCTTGGGTTTGAGACAATGGAGGAAGAAAATGAAGCTATGAAGTTCAAAGTAGTGATTGATCTTTCCCGATGGTCAACATTTGGTATTGACTAATCATAAACGTGGGACAGAATCCAAATAAATCTTCACAATCTTTTGACTAACTTCCAACTACAATGGCGCGCACAATAGTTGAACAACATCTCTGGGAAGGCTTGAAATCCTATGGACAAATCAATCAATATGAAATGAAAAGCTTCCAGATGATGATGACCCTTAGTACAGGGAATGAAATTGCAATTATTTTCACAAATCTTGAGATAGTGAAGGATATCACAAAAATCCCCTACATCATATCCTTTATTATTGATGTGAAAAATTACAATTATTCTGCGCAACAATGGAGAGCGCGCCCCCATATGAAACCACTGACAGGCCTTTGGGCACAAGATTGATGCTTGTCCCATAAAAGAAGGTTAAGAGAAATGGAATTATGTAAGGAAGAAATGGGCGAAGGTGACTCAGAGTACGCCAAAGCTACTGATACCACACAAACATTAATCTGGGGAGAATTCAGACAATATATTATTTCTACCCAATTTCCCAAAAAAGAGCAAAAATTGATTAAACAGGCTTGCAAGTTGGCCACAGTCAAGGCAAAGCCTGGTCAGAATCATCCATTTTGCCTGAACAGATTCAATAAGTCATGGAAGAACTTACAACAATGAGCCAATCAAATTTCCACAGAAAACAAAACAACCAATCCAAACAAAATGGATTTAGTGGAACCTGATTTGGAAGCAAATGCGGCAAAACAGGGGTTTGGTAAATCCCCAAAATTGTGGAGTATAACCCAATTGGGAGTGGAAAGCAACAATGAAAAGTGAAAAATAATAATATGGCCAATGAAAGAACACAAGTGCACCGCAATGAGAGATTGAAACCCAACAAAGGAAGGAGAGGAGCAAAAGCAGCAGTAACAAAAGGGATAGAATACCCCAGCACCAACTCATAATTATGCCACTTGCAGCAAAAATGCAATGGAGAGTAATGAAGGTGAGGAAGTAGGGGCGGGGGCTCTGATAACCGCTCATGAGGCGCATTGGGCGTCTCAGTAGAGATAGGGATGTTGAACATAGCGGAATTCAAGGCCTTACCATTCTGGGCTAAGAAGTTGAGTCTCCTACACAACCCACCTGTGTACATCCTGGCGGTGCAGGAAACCCACTGTTCACAGGGAAAGGAGGAGACATGAGAAAACGTGATCCTTCTAACAATACCATTCTGATTGCAACACTGTTGGTTGATAGTACATGTGAACCAAAACTTTAAATTCATTAATAAATATTTGTTTTTGGAAGGCCGTGTACCATCTGTTACCTTCTATTGGCATCAAAGAGGTGCACACAATAGCCAGCTGGTATGAAAAAACTGTGCAACGGACCGTTGAGAGTTTTTATCAGTTCTAAATCAACTCCTTCTTCCAGCAAACACTTTTGTCATGGGAGACATGAACTTCTGGATCAACCCAACACTGACCAATGACCACACACAATGGAGATACTACAAGGGAAAGTGGAACTTTTCTTGCTAAAGGCACCCTTGGGCCTATATGATCCGTTACCTAAACAGTCACCCCTCCTACAGAACATGACACGCCCACATGTGCACAATATGTACTTATTTCTATGTCACAAATAGTTTTAAATGCTCAAACTGCTATTTTTCTGATACCAAATTCATGACTTTAAGACTACAAAAATCGAATTCTTCAACCACTGGCTAGTTTTGGTATCCTTCACACCAGCGGAAACAATTATCCAAGCACCCAGGTGGTAAAGAATATGCCCTGAAAATTTAGCTGACTCAGAATTTCAACCCTGGGTGGAGTAAATGTCCTCAACACGAGGTTCTAAACACCTTATGTTCAGACACATTAATCACCTGAATAATTTTAAAAAATCAACAATACAATAGATTAGCCACAGCATCAAGAAGATTCAGGGTGGTTTCAGTCATCGTCAACTACAAGTTAGCAGAAATTAATCACCTGGAAACAATTTCCCACGCACAGGATGCAGCCCTTAATTGGGACGCAAATGGGCATAAGTTTTTGTATGTTTAAACACCTTGATATGCAAACGCCAACACCGCATTGGGGTTCAATATAGAGCAAAAAAGATAAAGATGGTGTCCCTTGTTTGAGAAATTTTTCCGTTGATTTCATGCCCAAAAAAAAGATGGTAGCCTGCACACAGGTCTGACAACCAGATACACCCATAGCAGAAACACCCAAAGAAGTCACGACTGAAGTACACAGGCTTTATACAAATTTTATAAATCTGAATTAGTTTAAACAAAAATAAAAAGCCTTGCAAATACACATATTGACACTATGGCTCATACCAACAATTTAATTAACTTAATATTGCATGAGGAATTATGGGAAGCAGTATGCGGTGCACTATGAGGGAAATGCCATGGATCTGATGGGCTTCACTATGAATTTTATAAAAAATAGTTTACTAATATATCTAATATTCTTTTAGCTTCCATGAATAAGTTTATTAAGGAAACATGCCTTCTACCTGAAGGCAAAGAAGCATACACCGTCACTCTATTAAAAAAGGAGAAAGACTAAATTATTCAATTGGCGCCCAATCTCCCTAACTAATACTGACACTAAAATATTCACAAAAATTATGGCCAATTGATTAGGGGAAATTGCAACTGATGTGATTTTCCTATCAAAATATGGATTTGTCCCAAGAAGATCCATATGGTACAATACTCACACAATTTAGGATGTCTGCCAATCTAAAGCCTCTGGAGCGCTTGTCTTTTTAGATCAACAGAAGACATATGACAGGGTGAACTGGACCTATCTCAGGCCTGCATTTAAAAATTCAAACTCCCAAATAAGTTCATAAACTGGGTGATGTTGTTCACTGAGTCAGCTACCATGGCTGTGCGCAGAGCAGGATTTTAACTAGCCTAGTTTTTCCACAGAGAGGACTCAAACAAAAAGACCCTCTAAGCCCTCTACTATACAATTTTAGTCTTGATTCACTAATCCGGAATACAAACGCCCTTTTCAATGGAATCAGTATCTATGGCCAACCACATTCAAATTGATAGCTTTCACTGACGACTGTGTGGTGGGTATATCCAACAATCAGGATGTTCTCAGAATTGAGAAAATAATACAAGAATACTCATCCATAAGTAATGCATCACTTAATGCTGAAAAAGACTGAAATTATACTACTGGGTAAATATTGGACCCATTAGATGCCAGCTACCCTGAGTCAACAGAACAATACAACGTCAAGACTCCTCACCAGACATAGAAGGCGAAGATCAGAAATTACCCCACTGGAACTTCCTTTCACTACCAAGCTAAAAGCTGACCTGTCCGCCACTTGGGGATATGGTAGAGGCAGGAGGTTACGCCAATACCATGATGGAAAATTAACTTCTAGATAAAATAAAAAAACACATTGCCTTCTTGAATGGACATCAAACAGGTCTAACAGGACGAGTTATGATAGCCAAATCCATTTTATCAATTATATGGTTTATGGCCCATGCATTTGCTTTCTCACCATCCTTTTCTTGATACAATATGCCTTAATACAGGGATGGCTTTGGTCTAACCATAAAGCTCTTGTGCGCCTTAAAACTCTATTTGGCCCTGCGAGGAAAAGAGGTATGGGGCTAACTAATTATGTAGAGCAAGCGGCCCATATACTAGGATCCTGGATAGCTCAGGTGACTAGTCCAGACCTTCCAGACATATTTTTATCTAGAGCAGAAAGCTCTTATCTATACTAGCACTCCATTAAAGAAATTTAGATCATCCAAGCACATTGATTAAGTATCTGGCATCTCACCCAACTGCTGCAGGACCGCATGGCACTCCTGTACAGTTTTAAACGAATACTTCTACCCTTGATCAGAGAAAAGTGGAAGATCCACATATGTGTCAGATCAGTCACTGAGGACGCCCAAGGTTAACTCACAGACAGGAAGCTAATGGACAATAGTTACAGATAACATAATAAACTGAAATCCGAGTACCATTGTCAGAATTGATTACTTGGATCAAATGGATATACCATACAGCCTGGAGACCCAAATAATGGTCTGGTGATGCGCACATCACTCACTACTACAACCCAGGATATGGGCACATGTATGAAGATGCATGAGGAGATTGTATCGCACAGCAGAACAATTAAATACTGCCCACTATTCATGAACGTTATGTAGTCAATATAGAAGCTTAGTAAACCGCCTAGAACAATGTCTAACAATGGTAGCTATCTGGAAAGAGATCATGCGCCTATTCCGTCAAGACAATGGACAAGCATTCAGTTTGTCTAGGAACATGTTCGCTCTCAACATGGAGTTACCTATTCATCCATCATTATGGTCGTTAATAGTGGCAATAGCACTATGGACAATCCATACAATAGTAATAAAGTCTTATACAGGAGCAACGCCTACCCTCCAAGAAGTCATCAATTGTTTTCACTATAAATATTGGAACATTTTCAAGAGTGGCTGTTTAGTAAGTTGACCCACGCAACAGAATTCAAACAATCCATTATTCTCCATAAGGTTCCCAAATATTAAATTATTACTTCACTTATGCTTCATCCAAGGATAAGACTTTATAAATCTCCCTAACGTCCTAAACTTGGTCTAGAGACATCAATAGTGGCTATGAACCCTCTGGGGTGTCCTTAATTATTCATATCTATTATTATTTTATCCTCACTATATCGGAAGTGTAGTCCCCTGGTCACACTTCCCTGGATAAATAAAAAATTGACTTTTGAACTCATAGTAATAAATGAAGGGATCATTTATCCTTGTCTTTTAGTCACTGGTAATTATTAAATTCAAATTATCATTGGGATTAATCCCTGATAGTTCGATAGTGTTAATAACTCAAAATAGTGATAATATTATTGAGGACGATCCCTGACACTTCATATTAGCTCAACCCAAGTTATGAGGAGCACAATCTGGAATCTGCTAATAAATTAATTTTGGCGAGTCTGACCTCTAGTTGAAACTTCACCCATTGAAGGACAATGCTTAACAGAACCCCCTTCAAGCCTTGTCTGGGGTTAAGAGCCAGGATGTGGCCATCAGATCTTTTCAGCGGGGTTTGGTATAGGAAAAAGGAAGCAGTTAAGATTTGATCACTGGTAGTTTTCATGAAAACCTAAGAAAGAGCAAAAAGTAATGAAGGTTGGGTGTGCCAAAGATGCATGCTTCAGAAACAACCTTGAGATTTGAAAAGAGGTGACTTTGGCATTAGACTCCGGTAAGAATATAGGCGTCAAGGAAACATCTAAATGCTTTAGCCTATTTAAAAATTATCAGGAGCGTTATTCATTAAAAACGTCATCAGCGAGAAACTAAATTCTTGGCCTTCTTAAGAGAACATTGGCATCAGTTGCTAGTAAAAAGAGAGTGACAAGCAACTGAATGAGTGGCCAAGTTAAAAAATTGTCAGCAGATAATCAGTAGAAATGCAGGCGGCAAAAACAACTAGTACTTGGTTGGGTTGTGGAATCTTTGGTATTAAGTGCTAAAAAGGATAGAAGCAACAAAGAGCAACTAATGCTTTGTTTAGAATTCAACAGCACATATGGCTGGCAAGAAGATATGCGCCCAGGGAAATTGAATTGCTGGATTGGTGGAAGAATCCTCATCATGGATGTCTATCAAGAACGAGGTGGTGGAAAACAACTAAATTCTTGACTTACTTATAAATCATTGACACTGATGTTTGGAAGAGGATAGGCGTCAGAAAATTTAATGTCAGGCCTATTATTAAGATCGTCAGCATTTGGGGCTGGTATTTTATTAAAAACATCAGGAGGGGCCACATAAAAGCGTTTGGAGTATCCTCAGCATCAGGTCACTGGTAAACCTTGAATCGGCTATACTCAACTTAATGATGAAGTCAGTTTGATATTATAAACTTCTTTAAACTATCCGTGGTGGAACCTTTATTGCTCGCTCTTAGTAACAGGATTATCAGCATTCCTTTGGCAAGAGAATTGTCCTCGGTATAATTCGCCAGCAAATTCCTGAATAGCCAATAGGTGGATTATCCTTGTCATTTAGTCACCAGTAAACCTCAAAACCTTTGCGTTAAATTATCATTCCACTGGAAAAATAAATTTGTGGTAGTTAAATTATTATAAAATGTCAATATTTTTGGCTTCAGTCGCTGGTGTCAAATAAGCAAGTAGATCTATCAGGGAGTACCTCAACACTTCAAACTTGCTCAACCCATGTGAATGGGGAGCACAATTCAGATATGTTAATATAGATCTTTTGGAGAATCTATTTTTGGCTCTTAGTACTAGCAAGAACCTCAGTATCATCTGCAAGGTTGTTTTTGGGTTAGTGACTCAGACCAATAGTAAGATGTCTTCGGTTTATATATACACCATTATTGAATCAGACCATCAGTAAAGCTGGTCTTAGTAGCAAATGTCTTAACTCAAGGGGCAACTTCAGAATGGCCTGAATAGAATTTCAACACTTTTCTGAGTGGTTCTTTTTTCACCCCTTATATAATTAGCAGGGAAAAAGGCAAGCAGGGTAGCCTGCAGAGGTTGGTGGTGGACAGAGCAACCAAATATTTGGTTTATATCAGAAGATTATTGACCATGGTGGCCAGCATCAGGTGGTGACCCCAAAATGTGCATTGACTTCTATCAGACAATTATAATTCTGATGTATTGATAAGTGTGGTTCAGAGGTGAATAATGAAAATTGGCCAAAAGACTCTGGTCAGTTCTTGATTAAACCCCAAAAATCAGGGTACCACTTTTATTAATAAAACTCGGGCAAATAAAACTAGTTTGGCAGTCAGATTGTGCTGACCATTCAGGGGAATAAATGGAGCCATTAATAGGTCCTTCCCCATCTTACAACGAATTCAGTTTAACTCATACCGTGAGATAGGCCCCTTTTATATGTTTGGAGGGATCCTAGCAATGTGCAAATATTTTCAAATGATTGTGCAAATTATATAAAAGCCCTACCTCACGGATCTAAACTACCTATCATCGCCCTCCATTGGCCGTTTTCTGAAGTAAGATGAGCCTTGCACGATCTGATAGGTCCACTGCCTATATTACCTATTTTGGAATTTACTAAGCAAACCAACCTTCAAGCCTTGGCACTTTAAACGCTGGTATAAATTTATAAAGAGGGTTTGTTTCTTTATCCCTGGGCGACTACTAATAAAAACATGAAAAACCAACTTCTTGATTATTTCAACTTTACTTTTATTTTGAATATAAGTGGTCAACTCAACCCCTAAAATTTACTCTATCAGTAGAGAAACGAAATTTTCCTGCAATTAATTGTTGGAATTTAGGCTAAAAACGCACCAGTGAGCATAATAAAATCCTAATTTCCAACAGCATTAATGTCAAAATCGCGGGCAGGCCTTAGAATTTATTGGCAGTGAACCAACTGAGTGCCTCGACTATTAAAATGATCATTGCCATAAGTTCTGACATTGGTAATGGACCCTGATAAGAGCGTCATTGGAAGGGCAGTTGAATTCTATGCTTATTAAGAAGATCATCAGCATGATAGCGGCATTGGAGAGCGGCCCATAAATATCATAAGCGTTTTTGCCAGGGGTTGGTGCATAGGCGGCGCAAGTGAATGTCTAATCTATTGACTTAATAAATCATTGGCAGCACATGCCGGCATAGGGGATTTGGCCCAGTAAAATGGAAGTGGCTGAGTAATGAAGGTATCTCAACCCAATTGAATGGGGAGCACACCTCAGGATTTTTCCAATATTGGATAATTATCAGGGTAGCTTACTCAAATTAATGAGAAGCTTCATTGGAGATTCAGAAAAGGGATCAACTCAATTTATGATAAGCATAGAGTCAATCTTGACTAAGAAATAACAACTTACAAATGACCCATAAAAAGCAGGAGATTAATTGGTAGTCAATTCCAATTACCTCAGTTGCTGATTTCATAAATTCATCTCATTTAGAATTGTCAGGGGATGGAAAATCATGCTCAGGTTGGTGCATCAGTTAAATTGCACTCAGAAGGGCTTGATAAAGGAGTGGACGTCTTCATGGGGGCTTCACAAAACTCATGAGGTGCCTGGTTGGTCCTTGAGACCTGAAACTTAATATCTTCTGGAGTTTCAGAGGTTTCCATACAGCCTGGATGTGTGGCCCAACATCTCTTGAAGCTTTATGAGAGCTTGACTTGGAGCAAGTAAGTGGTTGGCACCTGAGGCTGACAAGAACTAGTTGTATTAAGCCACCTTCTAAGCTGAACTCTTCTCCAGGTGGAGGTGGTGCTCAGGAGTATATTTGGGTGTTTTGTAGTGAGCACCAATGTCAGGATTTCTGGCCGCTTAGGTTGCTTACATGGCGTTGGACCAGAATACCAACAAGGGGCAGGTGCAGGAGGCTCAGTTTATCGCCCTGCACAAGAGAGGTGGCCAAAGGTCCCCTAAGCTCACCAACTTCAACCCTAGTTTTGGTAAGAGTTTTTATAAAATTAAATTAGTTATAGTAATTAAAAATAATTAAAAGTTAAAATAAGAAAACCGTAAGGTATATTAGAAAAGCCTCACACTAGTTAAAGTGCTAAGTCTGATAACTGGATGCAAGGTAATTCATGATAAGCAGGGGAAAATATGCTAAGCAATATAATTTTTAGCCTAAGGGAATCTCTCAACATCAATTGCCAATAATAAAAAAGGATTTGAGACTAGGAATATTATTTTTAAACTACTTAATAATATATAAAGGGATTGATTATCTTTGGCTTTTAGTCACTGGTAATTGTTAAACTTAATCATCATTGGGATTAATCCCCAATAGTTTATGATTATTAATCACTTGGAATAGTAGTAATAAATATTAGGATGATCCCAACACTTTATATTAGCTTAACCCAAGTTTATGGGGGATCATTTTGGAATTTTCTAATAAATTAATTTTGGTGAGTTGTGACCCCTAGTTGGTGCTTCACCCATTAAAGGGCGATGACCAACATGTAAACAGATATCACACCATTTAAAAGAAGATGTAATAGTCACAATAGGGACTTAGCTTAAATTGATAGCTTGACCAGTATATTTTTAAAATTAATGGAATGCATAATGGCATAGATTCATTATAAGCCTTGTATCCAATTGAAGGATCATACATTATATAAGTAATTGTGTCAATTGATCAATTGTTAAGACCTTAGCCACCCAAAAAGTTAATTTTATGATAGATTTGTCTCCTTTACTAAGACGTAATTCACAAAAATACTTGAGTCTCATCAGAAGATGCAGCAAGGGCTTCTGAGCAGTTATGTATAGCTTTTATTAAGGGTGATATTGTTCATTTTTTGTAACTTTTCATAATTAAATTTATCAATATTAGTATATCTTCATTATGCACACTACATTTTTAAAACACTTAACTTAATATTATTGGCAAAAAAACAATAAGATAACAGTTGATGATCAAGCTCATTAATACTTCCATTCAACTCTAGTAAGAGTTTCTCAGAAAGATCAATGCTAATCTCACATTTCTCTCATTATTTGTGTAAAAAAATACCATCTTAAACTGTAGATATGTAAAGTTTATTGATTAGATTTAGCGTTTTACCAACATTGTAAAGGCTATAATTACATACTGGAGGAAGTTGTGACCAATCGCCACAAAATAAATGCAAAGACCTCCAAATGGTAGGTTGGCTATTATTGGTTTAGCTTCTCTGATTCTTTGACCAACTTTGAAAAAGTTCAACCCAAGCATACTGGCTTATATTATAAGTATGTACAGAATGTACATATGAAGTTTGGTAGAGAATGTATAAGTAGTTTTTGGTCTTTCTAACTATCATTTCTGGGGGTTTTAGTTTAGTGAAATTAAATGATTATTTAACTTATAATTGACCAATCCTACAAAAAATAAAAATATGAATCTAAAATATGCGCAGAATTTACATATATGTATGGTAGAGATTAAATGTGTAATCTTGAAGGATTATGCATCACAAATAAAGTTCAAAGGTAGCGGATAGAGGGCCTTTTTCAATTCACCCCAACTTAGATTCAACCAATCTTCACAGAAATGAAAATAAATTAACTTAAAATGACCAATCTTCACAAAAGCGAATATAGTAACTTAGAATCGACCAATCTTCATAAAAATGAAAATATGCACCCCTGAATATATAAAGAATGTACATGTAAATTTGGTGGATAGTGGATGAGTAATTTCAGGTGAGTATGGATTACAAAAAAGTGCAAATTGTAAGATGAGGGGCTTTGCCTTAATTTGTCCCAAAAATGTTCCCCAGCATTGCCATTGCGCTCAACTGGGCGCGCCACGCTCTTTCTTCCAAAGTCGCCCTCAAGTGGTATAACACAACCTTTTCTAATGAGGAGGTGCTACCTTGGATCACAGCTAGGTTTAAGGCTACCAAAGACTTATACCGGTCATACACACGGATCCCTCCTGCTATAGCATCTGGATTGCTGCAAGTTAGTTGGACAAAAGAATAGCTATTGAATGGGACCCTTCTGAGAGTGGTCACTGGAAGTTACGATAAGCTGAAGTGCTAGTGTTTTTCTCCCATTGAGATGAAGTACTGGATCTGTGCTAACACCAATATAAAACAAGTCCAGTATTGGGTGAGTTTATGAGTAAAAAAATATTTATGAATCCCTGATCAGCTACACCTTCTTGCCTGCCAAATAAAAGCTCTTGCGTGACCACGCCCCCTGGCCACAGCAGCGAATTGGTATGTAAATGGTTCACCCTCAAAACTGCTCATTCCTGATTGAGTAAGAGATCCCGCCTCAAGCAGCAGCGGCCTTGCGCGGGGTTGTGGCCCCAGAATTTGGTTGCAATTGGGTCAATACTGGCACTCAGGTTCAATCTATTTGAGACTGGAAATAGTCCTTTCCTGAGCCCTCTCTTGTCACCCCCTACACCGTGGAAGGCTTTACCTCACCCAATCTATCCAATGGAGCAAAGCGGATGTACCAGCAGTTGCAGCATGCCTGTTAAATGCCAGGTAGAACAGTGTCACTGTGCAAGAAAGGTTTCAGCAGAGCACTATTATGCTTGATGTGATCCTCCAATATTCTCATGTGGCGTGCGGCTCTGAGGTCTCATTAAGCTTGTATAATTCAGCTTCTCTACATCTGATGTATTGGGATGGCAAGCCCTAAAAATTGGTGCCGCTATGGCCTGCACCATCCATAAATGGGCCATTCATATGTGTCAATTGCAGACTTTCTTGTCCTAGGTTTTCAGCCTGGATGAAGTCATCAGCTGGATCTTAAAAGGAAAAAACCCCGCGGACGCCCCAAAACCCTGTACAAGTAAGAAATTGTACTGAGCAGTAATCATCTGTAAGTCCTGGGGAATGTCCTCTGGGTTTTGACTGGGCCATTTTCCCATTTCCGAGTAAGAAGGCACCAAAGAGGATGGCTGTACCCCTCATTACTCAGGGCGATCTCGGTCATGTAGTAGATGAGCGCTGGGTAACAGCTCTCCCACTTTGGATCCCGTTTCCAGTACCCACACTAACCTCAGCAGAACTGGTATGAGGAATCAGTGAAATCTGTGCCAAGATCACCAAAATAAAATTGATCATAACCAATTTGAGTGGCAATCCACCCAATGCTCAGATTTTAAATGGTCAAAAAGGTATGAAGATTGATCTATTGGCCGGAATGCCCAACGGTGGCAATTTGATAAAAATGATGATTGGAAAAATCTCTCCCCTCCCAAATCTGGCAGGCATCACCCCTGATGGGCAGCTTCCTGCTGACAAATCAGGTGTTTCACCCAATGCAATGCCATGGACCAAATGAATGGCCCAGCAACTGAGCATGGGTGGGTTGGGCATCCCAAGCCTGTTCCCAACCAAATGGGCCCACCCCTATGTGGGGTGGCCTTGGGGGATTCTCACTGCTCATCGGGCTAAATGCCGTCATGCTAACTGTCAGAAATGTAGTCAAGCTTTGGGTCAGGCGTTTGAGGTCAAACCAACAGCAACTTGGCCCATGGCCAAATTTTGCAATAATGGTTCCCAAGGAACTAACCCGCCCATTCCCAAATAATTTGCTGGTTAGGTCAAATTTGAGGGACCTGATCCTGGCTTTGCTTTCCCCCAAATTGACTACTATGTAATCAGTCGCATCACACTGAGAAAATTGTTGGTCAATTTTTCTTTTCTTAAAATTTCCATTAAAATTCTTCCCAAAAATTAGTTTTTACATGCTAAAAATTAAGCCGCCTTATCCGCCAATGTTCTTGTACCCCTTGGGGTTAACAGCTGTGTGCACCTGGTCCTTTATTTTGTGCCTATATAAAATTCTGGCTCACTGGAAGATATTGGTGAAAAACTTTCCCAGTTCCATATTCATCATAACAGCAGCAGTGCCTTAGGCATTCTGGTTTTCTGTTTGGATGCTCTGGCATCTGGGATGGCAGACCAGTCTAATTCTTACTTGCTGTTCGCCTGACATCATCTCTCACAAGAAAAATTGTGAAATGGCACTAGTTCTCATATTGAATTAACTATTCGTTTAAGTGGCGGGTTTTCTGACCACCAGGCACCCAGTTTCTATTTTCAGAATGAAATTTGCATCTACCTCCAATTGGTTTGGAGAAGGAGTGGTCAAATCTGATAGCAACAATTTACCAAGCGCTTGACAGCATACTGAAGTATGGTGATTTTAACCATCACTAGGTACCAGAAAGTGGTACATCAATATTTTGATCCCAACAAACTTAACCATAAGCGCTTAATGGAAGTGAACATAAAGTGCAATGACACCTACCCGTGCACTAAACCCACCCTCTACACAAGCTAGACAGAAAAATGGGTGACTTTCTTATAATTGCCAATGGACTGATCCTGTAGATGGGTTTACAAGGAGATTTGTACTAGTTTATATACTACAATGAGGTCTGAGAATTTTGCCAAGCTGGTATTGAATATAATGCCTAGTGTCTTCACCCAAAGACTGTGGAAGCCCTGTACAAGCCTGCACCTCTGTATGAAAACAAATGAAGATTGTTCATCCCTGGTCTATATGTATTCCAGGCCTCCAATGGGTAAATTATGTATGAACAAGAGGATTCCAAAAAAAGTTTGTCACTTATATTTCTAAATGGGGCATACAATTGGCACAGTGCCAGCATAATAAAAGCAAAATGCCCATAATTACAAGTATGACCCTGTCAATGGAATCAATAGGGGTTGCGTCTTGTTAAAATCTGAGGATTGCCATCTTGATAAAATAAATTTGCCAATTGGGATGAAGTTTGTCCAAAAGATCCTTAATTTAGCCAGTTTCTTATGGTACTTTGGCCATTTGGAAGCTCACCAGTCTTATTTTAATAAATCCGATGCTTCTGGTTGATTTTGGGATTAATTTACCTTACAAATTTGGGAACTTCTACTGAGGCAGGCAAAGATACAAGATGAGAATTTTGAATTGACATTTTGCCAACACTCTTTAAGAAAAGATTCTGATAAAAAAACATTTATAAAGAATTAAGAAAATATATTTTTATTCTAGATATATTATTAGTTCATAACTCATTAAGCCAAGCGCTGCTATTTATACCTCTAGGGCATCTCCTAGTCACATATCAAGCATGTAATTTCTGCAGATATTTATTTTCCACCTCAGTTCAGCCCTTAAACTGATACAATTATGATCTATCGCTAGGAATATTGGTAATAAAATACTCTTATATTTAGGAAAACTTCAGGGGCAAAAATTGCAATAAAAATTTGCAAATTTGTCCTAGGACCAGCCCAATTTAAGTTTTATAATACAGCTGTCAAAATAAGACTTGTGAGAAATTTTTTATTGATTCTAATTAAATGACGTACCCCTAATTGGGATGTCAGCAAGACTCTCTTGATAGCATTAGGTACTCCCATTTGGGAGGTCCATGTTCAAGTACTATTATGCTGATTATGAGGATTGATATAAAAATTTTGCTATAGAGTGGAAAACTGATTATGACATTATGATGACAATCTTAATATTTTATTTGTCTATGGGATTTTTAGAGGTTAATTTCAGGATCAATCTCCAGACAATTTATCAAGGTAAATGGTTGATATTGCTTCCAATTAATTGGGACCAAATGTCAAGTTTGTTTCATGTATAATTAGCATGAATTATGCAAGGATATTCCACTGAGCTGTCTAGTGGATAATTGGGTCAATTTGACGTTGAGACATTTAATCCAAACTGTATAATAATTATTGGCTTTGGTTGAGAATTAGAGTAATTGGCCCAAGATTTGGAAGGATAATTGCCTGATTTGTTGGTTGTCAAAGGGCTAATTTTAATTTCAACCACCAAAATCTGACATTTTCCTTACTTGACTCTAACATAATCCTCAAGATTCTCAATTAGCCTTCATTAATCTTTGTCACTCTTTAATTTCAGTTTAAATCGCCAATAGAATTAGGCCAAGTGCATAGCTTTAGCTTCGGTCTAATTGCCAATGGATTTGGATTCAGATCCCCTCTCCATCCTCAAGTATAAACTATAATATTAATTAGGCTATATAATATTTTTAATTTTTAATTTTAACTTTTTATTTCTTTCTTAATTTTCCCCTTTTTGCTTGTGCTTATTATATATATATTTCTTAATTAGCCATCTTATTTCCTTCTTAGTAATTTTGCATTGACTTGGTTATTATATGGCTGGTCCTAATATCTTTAATTGTGTATATGAACTGAGATGTTGTTGGGTTTTGCCAAATTCTTCCATTCCCAAAACGTCTACCCCAAATATTCCCTCAATAATATTGGCGGGGAAACTAAATGAATATACTCTTGTCAAGCCTAATAACGATCATTATCATCCTTTTTTAGCACTAGTTGTGCCCAACCCAAAAAGGGGGAGCCGCCATGCATCTTTATTTGCAAATGGGCCAAACAAAGGGATTATTAGAAATAAAAGAGTTCTAATATGGCACCTCAGTTAAAATCCTAGGAAGCCATATCAGAAGGTGGGAGAGCTTCAGGAAATTTTTGTCCAACGCCCACTTTAGCTGCAGATCATGGTGGACATCATAGAGGTTGGTGCATCAGCAGCAAGCGGCATAAGGAGATAGAGCTGGAGGTTATCTTTGTTAATAAGGCTGGTGGTATCCATCGCCTCAACATATTGAGCAAGTTGATGCTCAGCAAAAGTGATTAAAGCAGACACACAAGTGAACGACTTGAAGCGCTAGCAAGTTTGGGTATAATTGGGGTCAAACATTAGAGGTTTTGCCATGTCAATGCATGCGCAACTCACACCAAAAGTGAGCCTCTAATTTTTATATTTTGCATCTTCTTTAAACTCGTGAGGGAAATTGGGGATAGGAATACCCTCAACAAGGGGCTACATTGCCCCATGAATATGAGATGAAGGAGAGTGTTGGCAGTATCAGCAGCCACTTCCACTGCTTTTTTTATATTTTTATATACTGGATAACCATTTTAGGCCAAAAACGGTGTGTATGCAAATCAGGAGTTTTGACAAATTCTACATGGCGAAATCAGGCTTAACATTATAAGCAATCTTTATATTCAATCCATTCAATCACTTCAAATGGATTTGTATTGACTAGTGATGGCACAGTCACCAGAATGGGAGGGGTGGCAGCAACTGATTGGCTGTGCACTGTTGACCAGGGGTGCTCAGCTAGATCTGATTCAGATATAGACTCAGGATTACATAATCTGGTCAAATTGTTTGGATTTTTAAAATTTTTAAAATTTTGATTGGCTGCCACCATGGAAATGGTGCTAGAATTTTCTGAGGTTGTGAATGGGAGGATTGAGCCTCATTCAAAAATTGGGTCAAACTGGCCGCTGACCCAACGCCGGAGGGAGGAGCAGAGGAGTGGTGGAGGCGGAAGCCATAGGGCACTTTTGCTTTGAGTGATCAAGCTCAAAACACAAGGGGCAGATTGCATGCCCATTCTCAATACGCGCCCAGAATGGGTGATCAGGGGTGGATCTGATCACCTTTCAGGGGGATTGCGAGGTGGGTGTCATTATAAAATGGGTGGATTGTCGCAAAGGCCTGTGGCCCTGCTAAAAGATCTTCCCCATTTGGAACCACAAATTGAAGCACAGGGTCTGTGCTGTAAAGAGCCAATCCCTCCGTGATTTTGTGGCTGGGCGTTCTGGGGAAAGATGGGAGGGCAACCTGTCAATTGTAACCACAAAAGTGGCATCAGCCAGGATGCATGTGCAAATGGTAGGGATAGGGATATTTTTGAAAATGATTGGCATCTTTGCTGCTGCCAATGCCTGGGCCTCAGACCCAAAGCCCAGGTTGAAATAGCCTTTGAAAGGACAGAAATTGATAAATCTGGCGGGTTTAAAAATTGCTGTGGCCATCTCAATGATGGCCACACCTGCTATTGGAAATGATTCCTATACTCGACCTGGAGGCTGAAATGCATGTTGCTTTGAGGGAGCACCAAAGGTCTCTGGAGCACCACCTGTGAAGTCATGAGATGGTGGGCTAATTCCTGAGGTGGGACATAACAACTCAGTGGCACTAGGAGGGCTAGCAGAGCCAGCCTAGGCGCGCTTCAGCAGTGGCCAAAGAAAACCAGAAGGCGGTGAACCACCACCCCACAACAGGGCAGCAGGCGTCAATTGTACCATTATTGTTTTGTTGGGCTTGATTTGAGCGGCTATTTATTGTAAAATTAAAAACTCAAAAATTTGGCTTCAATTCAATTATTGAAGTGAAAGAAAGGTCCCAAGGTCATTCTTATCCCAAACAGACGATATCAGAAGATTCAATTGCTCTGCAATTGAAAAGATCTGACAAACCTAAACTACATCAAAGCCTATTAATATCCAATCATTTTGTTGAAGAAAGATATAGGTCTATTTACAACCTTATTTATATTATTGTTCGCAACTTTTTGGTTAATTCTTTTAAGTAAAATTTGAGAGAATACCTGCCATTTTTGAAGTTCAGTTCAAAACTTCAAATGTATTTCTCACTACAGGGGCACTCTGAGTTACATACCAGTGAAAATGTCAATCGCTACAATGGATTATCTTTTTTTGCCTGAATTATATCAAGACCATGAGCAAGGCAGTGTTCTACGATGGGTCCATTCCACTAGAACTTAAATCCCAAGGGTACCATCTATGTTGGATTTCCGTGCCAACTTAGTTTTTTATGGTCCCAATTTAAGCTTGATTACAAATTTTTGAATCAGCCTGAGGTTTTAAGAAACATCATCTATCATATGCTTAAGGTGGTTCTAATTCCTGGAATCCATTCTACTCGATCTCAGACTAATGCTGTACCCCCTACAATGAGGGGTTTATTTCAAACTTTACAATTTCTGGGGATTGGTACTGACTAATATTTACATTAATTTGTACACCCTACTTTATACCATATTTTATGAGTAGTAGAAAATGATTCATCAAGGGATGCTTAATTTCTTGGAAGGATTCCAATCCTTGAATAATTATGTTTCTGAGTTCTTTAAGTCTGCCTTCAAATTTAGCAAATATAACTGTATAGCCATTATTAATAATCACAATCTTCTTAATGAAGTATAACAACAACTTGTTCATTTTGATCACGGAATATATAGATTTTTTGACTCACAATTAATGAAGCGAGCTCAGGAAATGCAGGTTGAATGGAGAGATACTTTTTCCTGACTCTCTAATTCATAATCAATTGGCGGAAAGGGAATAAAAAATCGCCTCTTCCAATTGGAGTAACTGTATTTGGAATTCAATATTGAGTTAGCAAAGTAGAAAAAACCTCGTGAACTATGGGTCCTCCAGGGGAACAAGGCCCTCCTGGTGGTGAAGGACCTTGTGGGCCACCTGGGGGCGAAGGGCCACGTGAACCTCCTGGTGATGATGGACCTCATGGACCCCTTGGTGCTGATGGGCATTCAGGATCCTTTCAGAAATCTGACACTCTTTTGAGCATGATTGACCGCTTATGTGAACAGTTTCATAAAGTTGCCCAGGAGTGTAATTTAACTCCCAATGGGGTTCCTATTGTTCCTCTGTTGTCGCCTCAATCTTTATCTGATGAATTGAATAATCTGGGAAAATGGGCAAAAGATACTGAAATGTTGTTACAGTTCTGTGAATCTAAAGGGATATGCTTCAAACGAGGTTCAAAGCTCTGTAACTTAGATACCATGCACAGCAGGAGCAAATTTTCGAGTTGTCTCACATATTAGACAAAAAAGTGGGTCAATATGATTTAAATTGTTGGGTTAATGAAATTCGTGCCAAGGAAGTTGGTTCCTATCCTCAATATTTTTCCCAAGCTTCTGACTCTATCTCTTACTTCTCCACTCAATCTGAACAATCTGGAGTGCATGTTTTGACAGCCAATGCTCCTATGAGTTTTAAACCTGTATTTAAGGATAAGTACTCTCCTGGGGAAGGCAATATCATCTCCTTCCTCTATTTATATGAGAGAGCTCTGAGTGAGGCTATGGACCAGCATAAAATGAATATACCAAATTGTCTTACTCAATTAGCCCAAAATATCTTGGTACCTCATTTGATGACATGTTATACTTGGTCCCAGTTTAAGGAAGCATTGATAAAAGAATTTGGGAGTGAACAAAACATATAATCTCAGAAACAGGCTTTTATGGGCATACAGCCTCATCAAAATGAAACTATCAAAGACTTTGCTCATCAATTTTCTCAAGGCTCAGACTTTGGTAGCATTTGGCCAGTTAAATTTGGATGATGGTATTACTGATGTTATGTCTTCGTTTACTTCAAGTACTCAGATTCATATTTTATCTTATTAGCGTAAAAATACTTCAGAAGTATCTTAGACATGAAGGAGGCCTTGTTGTAATTGCCTCCTCGATTTTCTGAAAACCCCCAAATCTACGACTCTCCAAGAACCAGTCATCCTAATTTGTATGCAGCGCCTAAAAATGCTAGAGCTATTCAATGAACTATTTTCATTGATACTTCCATACAGAAGACTATTGTTATAAAAAGGAAGCTAGTGAAAAGAAGAAAAAAGACAAAACCAATTAGATTTATCATCTTTATAATGATATGAGTATGAAGAAGGAACATCAAAGCTCTGTAGAGTATAATAAAGATGAACATTCTTCCTATTCCTTTCCCTCCTTGTTGGCTTTACCCTCTCAGTTTGGAAGTATAATCACCCATATCAATTTTTGAGAGAATCAAATTAATGGTAAAGCTATTATTGACACAGGCTTCTGTGAATGTGATCTTGTCAAAATTGATAAAGCGGATAAAATTAATGCCCAATATTTTACATTATAAAAATTATGGCGCTGCAGGAACTAAGAGTACTTGATCAATTGGAGCTTTTTTGTCACTCCCATTGAAGATTCAGAAGTTAACTTTTATGGTAACTGCAATCATCCTTGTTAACTTGAGTTATGATCTTCTCTTGAGGACTCAATTTATGCAGGACTTTGTTAGACTTATTAATTATCCTGACTCTTCTCGATCCTTTTGGGGTATAGGGTTCCATTTCTTCTTTCTAAACATGCTCAAAATACTAGTCGTTGGGCATGTCTGTTAGAGGGATTAAAGAGTTCCTATTCCATTAAGTATCATGTTAAAGTCATCAAGTAAAATTACCCCCTAAGATGGTTGACTTAGAGGTGATGCCTATTTTCTCACCGGAGGATGCATTTATTCCACAAGTTTCTCAGGTAATTGTCAATACATTTTTACAATTTTTATTCCTAAGGGCCATTTATTACTATTACATGACATTTCCAACCCTTCTGTTAAGGTGATCTTGCCTTGTCTTAGTGTATTGACTTATGAATATTCTGGATTAATACTGACTTATTGGCAAACCTTACCAATGAACTGAAGATTGTAGATCAAAAAACTCTAATAGCCTATGTCAAATTTTGCCACTATCTCAGCTTTTATAATTTTAAAACTTATGGAAGTTTACAAGATTAGGGTTGGAACCCAATCAGGAGACTATTACTGTGGGACCTGCAATAGGGAAACACCTTACTAAAGAACAGGAGAAACAAGTACTTCAATTATTGGAAGAATAATCCAACATATTTGCCAAGCATACTTACAATTTTGGATAAATAAAGGGAGTAACGCATACCGTTGAAACTAGAGATCACCCTACTATTTGTTCCAAACCCTATTGTAAGTTGAAAGTGGAGGAAGCAATATCACCAAATAAATACATCAACTCTTAAGGGCTGGATTATTAAAACCCTCCGATTGTTCCTGGGCCTCATCGCTATTATTGGTGAAGAAGAAGGATGGCTCTAATCAGGTGGTTATGGATTATTGCAGGTTAAATGTAATTACTCATCAGAATAGCTACCCTTTACCAAGGACTGACGATTCACTTCAGTTGTTAGCTGGCTCAAACTAATATTTTGGCAATGGACTTAGCCAGCGGGTACTGGCAAATCAACTTAGCTCTGGAAGTCTGAGCTAAATGCGCCCCAATATCTAGTGAGGTCTTATTTGAACCAACCCATATGCCACAATGGTTGAGCAACGCCCCAGCAACATTCCAAAGAACCATGGACAGTATGTTACGGGATTTAAAGCTAACCTGTGTTTTAATATTTAAATGATATTACTGTGTTTTTGAAAACATTTACTAAGCATTTGGATCAATTTATAAGAACTTTTTAGATGAATTTGGAATTTTTCTCTAAAACTCAAACCCTCCAAAGGTTCCTTTTTTTCAGAATGAAATGGATCACTTGGGTCAACCAGTTTCAGCCAAAGAATACAACCACTTTCAGATAAAATTTAAGCTATTAAACAAATGACACATTCAACCTCCTTGCGGGACATCCAGTATTCCTTTAAATGGTCAGGTATAATTGTCAATTTATACCCAAGTTTGCTGACATGGCAGAGCCCTTATTTCATTTATTACATATATATTCCATTTGATTGGAGCTCAGCTCAGGAACAAACTTTTAATTATCTCTGAACTTCCCTAATTAAGACACCTGTTTTGATCCATCCTCGATTCAATTAGCAAATAATTCTACATAATGATGCAAGTAATGTAGATATTGAAGCTATTTTGCCCCAGTGAGATGACGAGAAAATCAACCATCCTGTTCATTTTATAATAAAACACTATCCAAGGATGTGCGAAATTGCAGTCAACTGAACGGGAATATTTAGATGTAATCTTAGCCATTAGGCCCTTCAGACCCTTCTTATATGTCAACCATTTTAAAGTTGTTATCGATAAATCTTCTTTATATTGGTTGCAAAATATGAAGGATACTGATGGGAGACTAGCCCGTTGGGCTCTAAAGCTGCAAAATTACGATTTTTCAATTGTACATTGCTTGGGTAGCCAACATCAAAAATTCTGATGGCCTATCCCAAATATCTATACTGACCTTGGATTCTGGAAAAGAAAGCCAACTATATAATATAATTGGATGGCCTGAGTTGTGGGATTGAGAATTGGATGAAAATTGTGCTTTCCTAAAAATTTTACTAAAGATACCATGATTAGGGATAGATCTTTGTATAAGAATTTCAAATCCAAGTGGTTACCATTTTTGCACCCAAATTTAAGATACCACGCTATCATAGGTTGAAATGAAAAGTAGGCCATAGTGGTTTAAGGAAACCTAAGAGTGGTTAAAACCCCGCTACTATTGGAATAATATGACTGAAACCATTAAAGAGACACTTAGCTTGTGTCTCATCTGTAAAAGTCAAGGTGCAACCAACCCTACTTATCAGCATCAAGTGATTCCACTGACTAAGGCGTTTTAAATGGAGAGTATTAGTGCTGTAGGACTTTTTCCCCAAGATTTGCATGGACAACAGTACATTATCATGGCTGTCAACCATTTAACTAAAAGGGTCAAGGTCATATACATTTCTTCTCACCACTAAAGTCACTGCCTTATTTCTCTATCGCCAAAGCATTACTCAACATGTGTACCCTAAGGTCCTTATGTCAGGTAATGAAACAAACTTTACTTCTTAACTTTTACAAGAGCTTTCAAAGTATTCAATATCACCCAACAGTTTGTTGTTCCTTACCATCACTTAACTAATGAGGCTATTGAGCGTGTCAATAGAACTTTAATTTCTACCTTTAGGAAGATGGCTTCAATGGACCCAACTCAATGGAACTTCTATTTACTTAGTGCTTTATCTGATTAGCAAATAAGTTATCATCGAATTATCAAGATGTCACCTTTAAAATGTATTTATGGGCGAGATCCCTTAGTTCCTTCAAGCGTTTAAGATATACTTGAGAAACGTATAGCAGAAATCTCTGATTTAGTTATGAGAAATCTGGCTGAAGATATCATTTTCTTGCACGCTCAAGCTATGGAATCAATTAAAATCACCACCAAGAAGGAGACTCAGAAAATCAATCAACATAAACCGGTTTTACCTAAATATCAAATTGGAGATTATGTTATGTATTATCACTCCCAACCTGGTGGGCAAACCAAGAAGTTGGGATCTAATTGGTCCGGTCCTTATCAAGATATACTCTGAAAGGGCTTGAATATTCAATTGCTCATGTTGATACAGGTATAGAGTAATTCTTTCCACCCTAGATTTTTGAGAATTCATCCTCCTCCATAATTAAACCTTGAGGGGGAACTATTGGAATTTTGTTAAAGTCTTATGTTCCCAAAAGTCTACCCCAAAAGATACCCCCAGTAATGGAGGGGGAAATATATGAGTCTACATTTGTCAAGCCTAATAGGAATGATCATGCTTATCCCTTTTTAGCACTAGTGGTTCCAACTCAAAAGAGGAGCCGCCACGCATCATGATCATGCTTATCCCAAACAGGTGATATCAGATGATTTGATCGCTCAGCAATTGAAAAGATCTGACAAACCCTGAACTACATCAAAGCCTATAAATAACCAATCCTTTGTTAATACAAAATAGGTCTATTTACAACATTGTTTTATCATTGTTTGCAACTTTTTGGAGAATCCACCTAAGTAACCTCAAGAGAATACCTGCCATTTTTTTTGTTTGATTCAAAACTTCAAAAGATGTCTTCTCAACTATTTTAAATGGCTTAACCCAGATGCGATCTAACTTTTGCAATTAGCCCAATACATGAGTATTGCAAAATAGAACTCCATAAATCTCTTAAAATTCATCCATTTTGTCTCAATTTTCCAAATCCTTTTTATGTTGGGCCTTTTTTACAGCAAAACTGTTGTCAAAGGCTTGATCTTGCAGCATGATTAAGGTATCTGCAAGCTTCTTGACATATTGAGTATAAATGTTCTTGCCAGGATCTTCTAGGACTGAATATAGTAGCAATGGTATGGCTAGATGTCTTCCATATAATAACTGAAAGGGGGACATCCTGGTTGCCGAATGGAGGGAAAAATTTTAAAAAAATACTCCCAAACTCAAATAAGTACTCCATTTAGATGGTTTGGCTGAAGTTAATTTTTCTAAAAATGTTCAACAATATCCCATTTGAGCGCTCAACTATACTATTATTTTTAATATGATAAGGAGCAGAAAGCACGACTCATACTCCCATCAAATGGTTGATCTTAGAAAGGATATTGCCAGCGAATTTGTTCCATTTTTGATAAGAATAAAATATAGGGACATCCATGCTTGTGGAGGATGTTTTCAAGGACGAACTTGGCTGTAATTGCCACTCCTTCTTCCCAAACACCATTGGCTTTAACCTATTTAGTAAAGTGGTCGATAGCTATGATAATGAACTTGCCCTAAAAATTGCTTGTTGGAAGAGGGCCAACAACGTCAATAAATATGGCGTTCCAGGCAGATTTGGGTTGAACAAGCTGATAAAATATGCTTTTTGGAATGGTTTCTCACATTGACACCCCGTACAGCATTCTAGAACCTCTTGGATGTCAAAATGCATTGACTCCCAATAGTTGAATTGCTGCAGATGCTCCTTATCTTTTTAAATCCGCCATGCCCTATGGACTTATGGGAAGCCAAAATAATCTCTGTTCAGACTGATGGTCTTGAAAAATATATTTTCTTCCTCAATGATCTTGTAAAATGCCCCGTTTCTGATAGTTTTTTATTTTATTGTAAACCTGATAAAAATTTTTAGATGGATACAAACTCATCTTGATACTCTCCACTAATCATTTTCTTAAACAACTCATTGGCGGCCAGACTAAGTGTTGAAATAGTGGGCAGTCAGGAAAAGCAATCGGCATTTTGATACATTACCCCAGAGTGATGCTCAATTGTGTAGTCATAAGCTTGAAGCTTTAATGCCCAGAGGGCTAATCAGCCCTCATGCTCCCTTAAGTTATTCAGTCATATTAAGGATGCATGATAAGTAACAACTTCAAAATGAGTGCCATGTAGTTAGACCCAAGATTGCTTGCAAGCATACATGACAGCTAAGTATTTTTGTTCCATCTCATGTGATTTCTCTCGTGAACATTTAAGGTCCAACTAGTGAAAGCAGTGGATGTTCTCCACCAACTTTCCTAATCTGAGATAATATGGCTTCACTGCCATTAGGGAAGCGTCAGTTTGGACAATAAATTCACAATAAAAGTTCAGATATTGAAGAACAGGCGCTACTACTAGTGCCAATTGGAGATGATAAATGCATTTTGGAGATCTGGAGTACAGTCAAATGGGACCTTATCTACAACTATATAGAAAAGTGGCTCTCCAAGCTGTGCAAAGTTGGCAATAAATTGGTGATAGTACCCAATCATGCTTAGGAATACTTGGATATTACGCTTGAATTTTGGTATGTTTCATTTTGGAAATGGCATCTAGCTTAGAGTTTTGGGGCTGAAGACCCACTTTGTCAATTACAAATCCAAGATATTCTAGCCGGTTGTCAGAATTTGGGATATTGAACAAATCGAATTCACCATTTCTGGTTCAGGTCATACCAAATTGGTTTCCAAACCTACCCAAGGTGAATTGGTTTCAGATACCCCCTCCCCAATTCCTGAGTCATGTGGGGCGGCGTTTCCACCAATTCGGTCAGGTGGGCAGCACAATTTAATGAGGATGCCCACAAGATGGCATTTTGGAAGATCAGGAAAGATCCTGAATGGATGGGGCCCCAAAGATCCCTGAGGCACTGAATCCCAACTCACCCTATAAATATCAAATCCTTCTAAGCCTAATAGTTTATTTGATATCTTAACTAACTAGCTACTTCCTTCTCGACCATTTTCTGCAAATTAGCAGCTTCAAGGCACCTTCGAACCTTGGCACCTGTCTAGAAAACTATAGCACTAACAAACGTGGTGCTCACTACAGGGGGCTCTGAGCTGTCCCAAGTGAAAACGTCTATCACAATTGAAAATACTAGCAGCTCAGAAGACCAAACTGCTGTTCAGTCTAGAAGCGTTGCCCAATGGGTTAGTACCTCACGGCATAAAATACTGGCTGCTCAACCTAAAATATAATAATTTTGAGCCTCTTTCCAGTTCATTCTGCCTTCTATTGATGGAAGTCAGTACCAATCTCAATACGAGAACCTTAACGAGGCTGTCCAACAACTAATAAAGACATCTACTCTGTGGGTGCCTGCACTAGTCATTTCCGCGCCTCCTTTATTCCCTCTACCATGCGGGACCTCTACGGCTTGGCCCAACTGCTGCCAGCAGAACTCACATTGGGCCCCAACTGCTACCTCTGTCACTTTGTTCACTCCGCTATCCATCACTTACTCCAACTCATTGGGTTGCACCATCAAGAAGTCTCATAACAACTGGGGCTCACCCAGGCCCTACACACCCACCTCATTGATTTTTATAATATAGCCTCCTCCTTCGTTCATGATAACTGTGAGGCCATTATTGATAATTGATGGCTGATCAACAAAGTCTGAGATCGGGTAATGGTATTAGATAGCGGAACTCTGGTTATCTTGAGGATGAGCTGCGTCAAAACGTCCAACTTCTCGAAACAACTTGGAATCAATGCCTCCTTCAAGTCAAGGATCTAGTATGGACCCTACAACAACACTATTAAGAACTGGCCTCCCGTGACTACCCATCTAGGGGTGAAGTTCCTGAAGGGCCTAGGGGGCCTGAAGGCCCTGTGGGGCGTGAGGGTCCTAAAGGGCCAGAGGGTCCCCATGGACCCCTTGGGCCCTCAGCTCCCAATGCTGCTGGCCCTGAGGACCCCTGGCGGAAGGATGTGATGACAGCCTTGGCTGCTTTACGTGATCAAATTCAAAATGTAGCTGAAGGATGCAAACTTCAAATGGATAGAGTCCCCTTTGACTCTAGGGTCTCCATAGTTGGCCTATCATATGAAATGGGAAACTTAAGTGTTTTTGATGAACTTACCGATGCTCACATCCTCAGCTGGAGCAAACCTGTTGAGGGTTGGAGACCTGCTTGATCACCCTTAAGGATCAGCTTCACCGCCAAGATGCTGACATTCAATATTTAAAAGAGCAAGCCGCGAATATGGCTTCCGTTTCATCCCTCAACTAAAATTGGGATGATATCCAAGAGGGCCTTGAGGGACTATGATTCTGGCTAGACTATCAGGGCCCCCACGACTATGCGGAAACTGAGATCTCAGAGCCAGCACCTATCCCTGCTGTTAACACCCTCTCCACTCCTCTGGTAACTAACTTTAAACCTTGTTTTGAAGAAAGGTTCATTCCCGGCCAAGAGAGCATTACATCCTTCCTGTACGCATATGAGAGCTCCATAGAGGAGGCCACCAATTGGAAGAAGGTAAAGCATATCCACTCCTGCCTAGATAGCACTGCCCAGGAGATCATGACCCCCCTTTGAAGGAGTGCACAACTTAGGATCAGGTCCGCACAGCCCTAATACAAGAATTCAGCAGCAATTAAAAACTGGCCAACCAAAAACAGGCTTTCATGGGTATCCGACTGAACAAAGGGTAAAGCCCAACAGATTTCGCCTGACACTTTTATGCCCAAACACAACCCTTGGTCACTACAAATTGTATCACCCTGTATGACGCTATTACTGCTGTCATTTATGCGTTGGGATCTTACCATGAGGTTCAAATGCATATGATCAAACAGAAGAATGGATTTACCTGCATCTGAGAAATCAAGGAGGCTTTTAACGAGATCCCTACGTCGACTTTACACTTTAAGGCTACCTCCACTGGCCCCTCTAACCGTCCTAGAGTCCATATGGTCGAAAACCAGAAAAATCCTAGACCCAATGCGCTTACTGTAATTGTTCCAGACACAGCGCTATGAACTGCTGGAAATGACTTGCTGAAGAGGCGGGAAAAGGGCCGTCAGCATGAAGGACGAGGCACTTCATGCTGACATCCCTACCAAGCCTCAAGAAAACTCCATAACCTTGAACAAACCAGGATCTATAGCATCTGGAGAAGAAGTTTTGGTATCTAATGATAATAAAGAAATTGATACTGCTTACTCCTCTTCTAATGACACTCCCATGTTTCTCACTATGCCACCACAATTTGGAAGTCTGGTCACCCAGGTCGCAGTTCAAGTTCATATAATACCAGTCCATGCTATAGTTGACAGTGGCTCCCCTGTGAATGTCATATCCTCCAAGTTGATGAAGCGCATCAAGATAGCTCCCAATATGCCGCACTATATGGAGTATGTCAAAGCTGGCCCCCAGTGTACCCAATCTACAGGGGCTTATTCCTCTCTACTGATATGATTTGGGAAGCTCACTGTAGACAAACCCACTGTTGCCCTAGATAAACCCAGATATGACCTGCTCCTAGGGACTCAATTTCTTTAAGATCATTTGCCAGAGCTCCATTATGACGGCGGCTTTCTATTCTTTCTTAAGCATCATATCCCACTTATCTTTGAGACTCCCCACAATTCTAAAACTGAAGTCAAAGCCTGGACTTGTCTGTTGGAGAGTGAAGGATGAATTAATCAGCTCAAATATCACATTAGGGGTTCCCAAGTATGACTGCCCCCTCCTACTGTCATTGGGCAAGAAGGCATGCCAATCGACTTACCTAAGGCAACTACAATACCTCCAAAGTCTCAGGTTATTGCCAACATCTGGGTCCATGTTAACATCTGTAAAAATTTACTAGTTTGTTCTTATTGGCAAACAACCCTTGTAATCTTTTTACTGCACAGGTTCGATTTCTTCATGCATCTCGCGTTGTAAAGAATATATTATCTTATAATAGTATGGAGACTATTATCTGTAGTTGAGTAAGAACTATTATCAGGCCCAACGCTTCAGCTGGTATTTCCAATTAAATACTTGATAGTCATGCTCGTAGGGATTCATTCCCTATATTACTGTCAACTCAATCTTCGTCAAGATCCTCTGATGACAGTCTCCTTTGGCCCAACACACAGTCGGCAGCAATCCCTTAGTAGTGGTTCCCTTTGTCTCTAGATCCCCGCTCAGATCTCTACTATTCTCTCTGAAAGTCTACAAATTATTACCTTCTGCAATAATATCCTTGAGATGGAACTTCGCACTGGATGCTGATAAACTAACTATAACTGAATCTACAATAAAACTAATAATGTCTAATGTATTAATTTGTATCTGTTTTTATATATATTTTATTATAGTGAATCCTAGTAAATTTATAGGGGATTCAGTCGTCTAACCCTTGGTTGACACCTCTTTGATGAAATGGCAACCATTGCCATTGAATCACCCTTCCTCGTCTCAGCAGCAATGGTCTTTCCCATCCTGGGTAGGATTCCATCATTGGATATCCTCAAGACCTCAAACGGAAAGAGTCAGAAACGTGTCCCTAACGTTTTCCTCTTGATCCAAGTGAACCAACCATAATTGGCTAGCGATCTGCTTAGGTAATGGGACTTTTTACCCATTATGGCAGGTCACTTCACTAACCAATTGATTTGCTAGTTGCAAGCAGCATCACTCGCCTCACAACTCACCATACATTCCCAATCAGTCAGTGATGAAACCTGACCAATCCCAATCGGTACACCTGATAGTTAATCACTATCAGATGCCCCTATTTTGTCAGTCGCTCTGCCCAATGAGATATTAGGTATTCATCCTTATTGATCCCCAATGGATATGACCAGGTGAATATCCCAAAATCCCCTGAACGTAGTTCCTCTGAAACTTGGGTCAACCAATTTTCAATTCACTTCACTCTAGGGAATTTTCCTCTAGCGACACCAGGTAATCTAGCAGGCTGGGAATATGGGCAAAAATCCTAACACATCCCCCCTCTTGCCTATATTTCCAGTGAGAAAAGGACTGGGGCATGGGAACACCACTTTGGACACCTGATCAAATACTTCATTGGTTCAAGTGGAGTACACTCGTCAATACTCAACGCTGCTTGGGACAACCTTCAGCATATGGCATTCCTCCTTTTCCTCCTCACTACCGCCTACTCAGAGCATGGTCCCCATGACCTCTTGTCATGCTGGGCTGATCGATTTACTCATGATGATATTATCCCCAGGATCTGGTTTTCCCCCTGTCAGGGTATATGACCCTCTGTCATATTCAGGATTTTTGGTCCAGCGTCCTTGAATTCCTGATTCTCTCCTCATCCTAGACAGGAGACTCTTTCCATTGATGTTTCGCGGCTTGATTAATAATACTTATTTCTAATCACCCTCATTATTTTGCTCATAAACTCTTGGCTGTAAGTCATTCTTAATTCTTCCCTCAGAAAGTTTATTTTATTAATTTTTGAAATTAATTTTTAGAAATTGGAGCCTTTTGGATTATAGAATGCATAATGTCAACTTCTATATAAGTCTGACATCCCCCCTCTAGTCCTTCTCATATGTCAAACTCAGAATCCCACTATCAGCAACTTTTTAACAGTCTGTCAGATTTGGACCTCCGCCTCTTCAAGCAGATGAGTCAGGATGCTCGATGGAACCTCTTCTATGGTCCATCCAGGACTCATATGCCTAGTCTGGCGCAAGGGGCTAGTCCTTCCATCAAATTACCAGAAACAGTAACCAATCCCTCCAAAACCAGGCGTGCCATTGTTTCAAACAACTCTCAGCTGACTCTTCCCTTGCAGTTGATCCCTGAGTTAAACTTCGAAACCCTTCTGGATTTGGCTCCTTTTGCTGATGCTCTGAACATCATTGTCAATGCTCCGGAGGTTATGCCAGTTGCTTTAGATCATTCATTCTTGGCTGGTTCAGATTTGCTCACTGAGTTCCTCTTCTGACTCGGGCAATTCTACCAACCCACTGTGCTGGTTTCTGAGCTTTCAATCAGGAACAGCATACATTTTGAGCTCCCCTACACTGAACTTTAGGCCCAGGTTACCAAGGCATTGACATTAGCGCTGAATCCCTCTGATCTGGACAACCTTCTGGATCAGGATACTGCCACTTATACTCTCCGCTTTGTTGGCCAAGTTCTTTGAAGTTGGTTGACAAGCCTCTCCTGGCTTCCATCTGTCATTCAGCTTCAGCTTCCGTGAAGCCCATAGTCATCATTTACAAGATGCAATCCGCCCTTTACAAAACTACCTCTTCTCTGGAGCTTCTCATTGCTATCTTCCATTGATGGCATTAATTGGGGGCATGATTTAACAACCCCCCTCAAGTATTTCTTCTTCACTGCCAGCTCACATGTCCGGTGTTCTTGATGAGGCCTGTCAGCAGGCACTCAAGACAAATCTTCTGGCGCTGGTGCCTTATTGGGATTACTTGGAATTATTTGCCAATTGATTCTTCCTATATTGCTGTTTTCCTCCCCACTCTGGGGTTTCACGATTGGCTTCTTCTGACATATCAATTTCCCTTCCCCTAGTTGCATTCTCTCAGGGCTCAGCATCCGCTCAAAGAATGTGGTTTTGTGTAGGTCTCGCCCTTGCAAGTGTCCAATTGCATATCAATTTTGATGGGCTATTTCTTCCTACTACAATCCATCTTCCCTCCCCCAAGAGGCGACATAGGCGGAATCATCCCCATACTGAGGACAACCAATAAAAATAAAAATTATAAAAATATATCTGGGGTTTTTTTCTATGCATTTAAAATCTTTTTTCCCAAATTTTTTATCGATCTTTTTATTTTTATTCTCTTTTTTTTCTATGAGACTTGACCTTGTTTTGGTTCAGAGGTCCATCTTTTCCCCAAAACTGGATCCTGGGCACTTAAACCTACCAGTTTTCTATGGTTCAGAGGTCCTTTTTTGGACTTAACCATCTAGATTGGTTCAGAGGTCCTTTTTTGGACTTGACCTAATCATCAGGACATGACCAACTTAATGGTTCATCAGTCCTTTGGGAACTCTTTTATTTTTTTCTTTGATCCAACGCTTTAGATACTTAGCGTGGACTCGATTTACTACTCTTCCATCCAAGAGATTCTTGATGGAGTAAGCATTGGTCACCATCTTGGCAATTACTTTGAATGGACCCAACCATAATGCATCCAATTTGTTTCTTCATCTGAAACCATGCATATTGCAATAGGTGACTCTTTCTCCTATTTGATATTCTTCTAATGGTGGTCAATTCTTATCATCCATCAATTTTGCTCATATCCTTTTCTTTAAGGTTGTATCAAATGCTTGTGATTGCATATTGATCAGGATACTTTTCAGTCAGTTTAGGTATTGTTTGGTACTCATCCCCAACGTAGGTTCTACTACCAAATATAATATTGGTGGCAACGCGGCCTTCCTCCCATAAAGTAATTCAAACGGTGTCTTTCCCATCACCGTATGATGACTGATGTTGTAGGCAAATGTTACTGAACTCAGGTACATTCCCCACACAGAAGTTCTCCCTGCGACTAGCTTCCTCAGCGTCACGGCCAGCGTCCCATTGACCCATTCTACCAGTCCGTTCATCTCCAGCTGGTATGGTACTGACATGACTCCCCAGATCCCCATTATTTTGTTTAGCCTCAGGATCACATGAGATGTGAAGTTGGTCCCATTATTGCTCAGTATAACTTGTGGACATCCATGCCATTATACTACTTGATCCAGGATGAATCTCGCAGTACTGGTAGCGTCAACTCTAGTTAGGGCTTTCATTTTGACCCATCTCATCAGATGGTCAATTGCTACTATGATGTATTTGACTCCTCCTGTGCTCATTGCCAGCGGTCCCATCACATCAATGGACACCGTGTGCCATGCAAATCCAGGTCAGACCAGTTGGTATCCAGTTGTATTCTTATGTGGTTTATGCAGTTGGCATTCCATGCAACAAGCCAGATGATCCATGACATCGTAGTTAATCAATTCCCAGTAATAATACTGGCGAATATGGTCAGTTGTTTTTCTCAGGCCTCCATGCCCAACAACCTTATGAGCTGCTTGAACTATTGCTGCTCTTTCTGACAGTTTCAGAAATAATAATCATTTCCCATTTATCATCTTGAATACTTGTCCATCCATGATCTCGGTGTTTTCCATCACTTTTCAAAGCGCACCTTGGATTTCTTGAGGCTCATCCTCAATTCTTCCTTTGACCATTCTCTGGAATAGCTCATCCACCTGCGGATATACCAACTGGACCATTGGTAACCGCGATAAGCCATCCACGTTCTGGTGAGAAGCCCCCACTTGGTGGACTATCTCATAATCATAAGCCTGAAGCTTAAGTGCCCATTGGGCCAGTCATCCTTCAGGTTCCCATAAATTGTGCAGCCAACGCAGCAAAGAGTGGTCTGTCACCACCTTAAAGTGCATTCCATGGACATACACCTGAAAACTGCTTACAGGCGTAAATGACCACAAGGCATTCACGCTCAGTCATGGTGTAATTCCTCTCAGCGGCTGAGAGTGTCCAGCTCACATATGCCACCGGATGTTCATCCCCAAGTTCATCTACTTGGCTCAGTACAGCGCCAATCGCCATCAATGAAGCATCAGTTTGAATGATAAACTCCCAATTGAAATTCAGATATTTCAGAATTGGCAAATTTATCAGATACTGGCATAATTCATCAAAGGAGTCCTGGGCCTCTTCATTCCATACAAATCCTTTTTTCAGATCCTTTAATAAATGAAACAAAGGCTCAGCTATTTGGGAGAAGTCCCAAATAAATCTTCTGTAGTATCTGACCATCCCAAGGAATACTTGGATGTCTCAGACACTCTTTGGCACAGCCATGCACTCAATAGCTGCTATCTTCTGGGGTTGCAGCTGCAATCCATTTGCATTAATCACAAATCCCAAGTATTCAAGCTCCTTCTTGAAGAAGTGGCACTTCCGTGGCTTGATCTTCAGGTTAGCCGCGGACAGTCTCTTAAAAACTTCCTCCAAGTGGTGCAGGTGATCAGTAAAGGTTCTACTGAACACATTGATATCGTCCAGATATACCAGGATGCATGACAACTTCAGGTCGCTCAATATCGCATCCATGGCCCTCTGAAATGTCACGGGCGCATTACAAAGACCCTGGGGCATCCTAGTCAGCTGGTATAACCCCTGTGCAGTGATAATCGCACATTTTTCTTGGTCTTCTTCTGGAAAGTCGATCTGCCAGTATCCCAAGATTAGGTCCATCAGAGAGAAATACTTCGCTTCTCCTAATTGATCCAGCGCATCATTGATCCTTGGTAGGGGATATGAATCCTTCTTCATAATTTTATTCAGCCTCCAATAGTCAATCACTACCCAATTTGATCCATCTTTTTTCTTTATGATCAGAATCAGGCTTGCCCAGGGACTTGACGACGGAACTAGAAGCCCATGCTTCACTAGTTTACTGATCTCATCTTCCACTACCACTTTGGCAGCTTTCAATCTTCAGATCAGTCTCATCCTTATTGGTAGATTTTCCCCAGTGTCAACCTTGTGAATTACGCCTTGTGCGCATCCCAAATTGTGGTCATCCTGAGCAAATACTTCCCAATATCTCTCAAATAATTTGAGCACCTCTTCCTTCTGCCCTTCCAGCAGATCTGCGAGCTGCTCTCAATCAACCAATAGGTTGATGCTTTTGGCCACTCCAGCTGGTAATCCCATTTCCTCAGAGACCCAAAATCATGGAATCATCTCAATTCTGCCATCAGGATTAAATGAATAAATGTGATGATTTGATTCCTCTTGATCTTCATCAGTTTTTTGCTTAAATTCGCCAAGAGAACTCATATTTCTCCATGGCCCAGCATGATTATCCCAGGAGCCACCCATGGCTCCACTCTGGACTTCTTCCAGGGGCTTCCAATTTCTCCATACAACAGCTCCAGAATCTCTAAAGTCAACCCTGTGTTGACTATCATCTGCAATCCAGCCAGTATGGTTTTTCCTTCTTGATCCTCAAGGGAATTCCCCAGTTTTCTAGGATTTCCGCCAGCATCTCTCATCACTTCCTACCAACTAATTGGTACTGAATCGGTACAATGCCATCATTGTATATCAGATTAATGAAGTTATTTCTCCAGTTCAACGGAACTTCACCATTCTTCTGGTATACCAATGGTAACGTCTGACCCAGGATGGTCAACGTATTATCCTCAAAGTTACATTTAACTCCATATTTCTGCAGAAACTCCGTTCTGATCAGGATATCATAGTTTTGGTTCGCCAAAACTATTGCTGGCGCAGATACCACCAATGACCTGAATTGTAGTGGCAGCGCACTATACGCTCCACAGGAAACGGTGGTGTTTGGCCCAGCTGTTCCATATTCTCTCTTGTGTTCCAAGTCTGGAGAGATCTTCATCTTCTTCACCAGCTTGGTTGACACAATATTGATGGGCGCTCCACTGTCAACTATTGCCTGCACCCTCACTCAATTCACCTGAATATCTATATATATACACTCAGAGTATTGTAATAGAGTATTTACTGAGTGAATTGCGGCGTTATTAGCCAAATCTAGGGTATGAATGATCTGCGCCAATAATTCAGGAAACAATTCCTTAATTGCACCAAGGGGAATTGACAGATTGGCCTCATCTAAGCAAACATCAGTTAACTCATCAGGATTCTCAGCGATCCAAATCTTCTCCACCAGTTGTCAGGCGTACAGCCAGGCAACTTCCTGAACTATCTCAGGGTCGATCTTCTTTGCCCCAGCTCTGGTCACAGCGTTTATATCCATGTTGACCACTTGATATAGTTGATCCTGCTCGTCATCTATGAACAGATCACTAATATCTATCTCTTCATTCATGATATTGGGAGGAACAGGTTTCTCCGCCGCTCTAGACTGTTCCTTATCTAGGCAGCGGGACCTTTTTCCAAATCTTTGGCTACTGCTGTCTCTTTAGCCTGAACCACATTAATTTGATCCTTCAGCTTTTTGCAGTGTGCGGCGAAATGCCCTTTCCCACCACACTGGAAGCAGACCTTTTCTTTCTTATTTAACCATTTGAAATCCTCAGGCTTATTTCCTGGCACAGTTCAGTTAAAAGTCTCCTTTGCTCCTTTGCTTCCCTTCATGGGATTCAGATTTGGACTGGATTGGACTTGAAGCTTCTATTTGGGGCATCGAACGTTGCTCCCAGAATCTTCAGGTTATCTACCATTTGTGAGGTAGTTATTTTGGTCACAAATACAGTAGACATCATTTGATGCAAATTGCAATAGGGCCAAAGGGCTGCTTGCAAAGCGATTCTTGCATCATAGTCATCTAACACCTTTGCTCCAGCCAGGATCCGCGACTCCTGGTAAAATCGATCCGTGAAGCTTGCAAGAGACTCATCTTTATGGAATTGAATTCCCATAAATTCTTGCTTGCATTTTGACATATGGGTTGGACTCCAAACTCCTTCATTATGGCTGCTTTAGCCTCAGCATAGGACCAGCTGTCCCCCTCCAGATGGGGTAATACTAGATTCTGGCAATCTGTGTCCAAACAGTTCATGACCGTCAACGCCTTCTGACAATCTCCATATCCATTCATGGTCATGTCAAATAGTCAGAAAAACGCTGGGGCGTTATCCTGATGGAATGTGGGCAATTTAGGTGTTGCTCTGAATTCCTCCGAGTCATTTTGGACCAATTCTCTCAGTTTGGCTACTCGGCTCACTTGTGGAGTGACTTCAGGCGTCATCTCCAAAATAGCATTAAATGTGGGCATCATATTTCTTGGGGTGTTCATCTTCCCAAGTATTGTTCGAGGACTTCCCTCTTTGGCATCACTGGCCATATCAGGCTCACATGCACATCTGTGGGCTTTCAAATCCTCTACTTCTTTCATCAACTTCTCAATGTCTGCACCAAACTTTCTCAAACAAACGTGATCTGCTTCACATTCCGTTTTCAGGAATAGGACCTCTCAGACGAGGTCTCCTTCTTTCCTCTTTAATGAGTTTACTTTGCCAAGTAACTCATTCCTGAAGTTGGCTACGTTTTCAACTCCTTCCTCCACCTTGGTTACTCGCTCTTCCAAGGCCACAAACTCCCGATGGTCCACAGAGTTTAAGGCATTCTGATTCACTGTGGCGATCTTGGTCCACAACTTGCGCATCTCTTCTTTGTACGACATTATTGATAGATTCTTCTACTCAACTACCCCCTGTAGTGAGCACCAACTTGTAAAAATTTACTAGTTTGTTCTTATTGGTTGTCAACCCTAGTAATCTTTTTACTGCACAGGTTTGATTTTCCTCGTGCACCTCACGTTGTAAAGAATATATTATCCAATAATAGTATGGAGACTATTATCCATAGTTGAGTTAGAACTATTATCAGGCCCAACGCTTCAGCCAGTATTTCCAATTAAATACTTGATAGTCATACTCATAGGGATTCATTCCCTATATTACTGTCCACTCAATCTTCGTCAAGATCCTCTGATGACAGTCTCCTTTGGCCCAACACACAGTCGGCAGCAATCCCTTAGTCATGTGGTTCCCTTCATCTCTAGATCCCCGCTCAGATCTCTACTCTTCTCTCTGAGAGTCTACCAATTATTACCTTCTGCAATAATATCCTTGAGATGGAACTTCGCACTGGATGCTGATAGTCTAACTATAACTGAATCTACAATAAAACTAATAATGTTCTAATGTATTAATTTGTATCTGTTTTATATATATTTTATTATAGTGAATCCTAGGGAATTTATAGGGGATTCAGTCATCTAACCCTCAGTTGACACCTCTTTGATGAAATGGCAGCCGTTGCCATTGAATCACCCTTCCTCATCTCAGCAGCAATGGTCTTCCCCATCCTGGCTAGGATTCCATCATTGGACATCCTCAAGACCTCAAACGGAAAGAGTTCAGAAACGTGTCCCTAACGTTTTCCTCTCAATCCAAGTGAACCAACCATAATTGGCTAGCGACCTGCTTAGGTAATGGGACTTTTTACCCATTATGGCAGGTCACTTCACCAACCAATCAATTCGCTAGTTGCAGGTGGCATCACTCGCCTCATAACTCACCATACATTTTAATCAGTTGATGATGAAACCTGACCAATCCCAATTGGTACACCTGATAGTTAATCACTATCAGATGCCCCTATTTTGTCAGCCGCTCCACCCAATGAGATATTAGGTATTCATCCAGATCGATCCCTGATGGATATGACCAGGCGAATATCCCAAAATCCCCCAAACGTAGTTCCTCCAAAATTTGGGTCAACCAGATTTCTGATTCACTTCACTTTAGGGAATTTTCCCTAGCAACACCAGGTAATCTAGCAGGCTGGGAATATGGGCAAAAATCCCAACAACATCCAGCTTTCTCCAGATCTATATCAGTGCTGTTGGCCAACTTTACTGATAAGCCCAAAATAGTAGGTCCAAACAGTTCTGACACTTATGTCTGCCTGCTATCGGTGGAAGATATTGCCAATGTCCAAAACTTTGGGGACTTGAGAGACTTCATCTTGTTAGCTCCACCCTTGGTTAGTCTAAAATAATACTAATATCAGTAAAGACCTCTCTGACGACCGACAGCATAAGGTTCAAGAGTTGTTGGAAGAATATTCATACTTATTTTGACCTCAACCTATGACTTTGGAAGAATGAACAGAGTTTTACATCAAGTAGAAACTGTGGATGCTCCTCCCTTCTGATCCTAACCTTACAAAAAAAGCAAGGTTGAAGAGGCCCAGGTGACTATTGAACTCAAACAACTACTCGACGCCAGACTTCTGGTGCCATCGCGCAGCCCTTGAGCCTCTCCTCTTCTGCTAGTTCAGAAGAAAAATGGCAGCCATCAGGTGGTGATGGATTATTGATGACTCAACTCCATCACCAAAAGGACAGTTATCCTTTGCCTCAAATTGAAGATTCCCTCCGGCTGCTCGCCAGATCCCAATACTTTTCCGCCATGGATCTGGCCAGTGGATATTGGCAGGTTGAGCTCGCCCCTGAGGACCGAGCTAAGTGTGCACTCATAGCCAACGAAGGACTATTTAAGCCCACAAGGATGCCCCAAGGCCTTTGTAACTCCCTGGCCACTTTCCAACGTGCCATGGATGGGATCCTTGGGGACTTGAAGCTTTCCTGCATCCTTGACTATCTAGATGACATTACTGTCTTCTCAAATAACTTTAATGGGCACATCGAGCATTTATGGGAGGTCTTCAGTCATCTACAAAAGGCGTCCATAAAGCTAAAACCCTCAAAGTGCTCCTTCTTTCAGTCTAAACTATAATTTCTGGGACACAAGGTTTCCAAGGATGGCATTCAGCCTATACTGGACAAGGTTGATGCCATAGAAAAGATGACATGCACCCAGAGCTTAATGGATATTTAGGTATTCCTAGGCATGGTGTGCTGTTATCGTCAGTTTATCCCCATTTGCTGACCTTGCTGAGCCACTGTTCTACCTCCTGCAGAAAAAATGTGCCGTTTGAGTGGCAGCCTGAACAAAAACAGGCTTTTAATGCCTTGAGAACCACTCTATGTACTAAACCCATTCTAGTCCATCCGCGCTTTGACCAACCCTTCTTGCTGTTTATGATGCAAGTGATGTTTCCATTGGGGCTATTTTAGCCCAGCATAATGAGTTCCAAGTTGATCATCCTGTGGCCTATTTTAGTAAGACGCTAAGTTAGCTGAATGAACTACAGCGTTACTGAGAGGAGGTGCCTGGCTGCCTTTCTTGCCATCAAACATTTCCAGTTTTACCTTTATGGTACTCACTTTACTATCATTACAGACCACTCCTTGCTCCTGTGGCTCCAGCAAATGAAGGACCCAGTTGGTCGATTAGTCAGGTAGGTTTTACGACTTCAGATCTATGATTTCACTATTGTCCATCGTGCTGGCGTGATTCACCAAAATGCTGATGGCCTCTCTAGGATGCTAGTGCTAGCAGTGTTGACCCCCGAGGAGGGCCAGCTGGATGATCTAATATGCCAACCTGAACAGTGGAAGTTGAAAACCCTGGAGGTCCAAGATGAACTCTGAAGGATGACACAAGACACACAAATTAAGGATGGGTTACTTTATAAGAAGATCAATAAGAAGTGGCTCCCTTACATCCGCCCCTCCTCCAGAACTGATGTTATTCTAGAAGGCCATGCCACCATGGGACATAGGGCCGTCAAGAAGACTCACAAATGGCTGAAGTCATGATGCTACTGGGACCAAATGGTAGAAACTATCCAAAAGTTCCTAGAAGCATGCATGGCTTGCCGATCTCAAGACCAAGCCAGCCCTTGATTCCAACATTCAGTTGTTGCCCCAACTGGGCCCTTGGATGTAGTGATCATTGATGTGGTGGGCCCTCTTCCCACTGGGTTGCATGTCCATAAGTATATTATCCTAGCCATGGACCACTTAACCAAGTGTGTTGAAGCAATTTCAGTCCTGTCTGCTACTTCCAAAGCCACAGCCCTCTTCCTTGTTCGATCTGTTTCCCCCAGCATGGGTGCCCCCAACCTTACTTTTGGACAATGGATTGAACTTCACCTCACAGGTAGTACAAGAACTTAACTTGCTATTCGGCACTACCCCAGAGTTTCTCAGCACCTTACCACCCCTCCACTAATGGGGCAGTTGAACGCGCTAATGCAACTCTTATTTCCATTTTACAAAAATTAGCTGCCTCAGACCCTGCTCGTTGGAACCATTACCTACCCAGCGCTTTACTTGCCTACAGAGTAAGCTACCACTGAATCATCAAGATGTCCCCATTAGAAGCCCTAATGGGAGGGCACCTCAGCTACCAAGTAGCATCTAGCCAATGGTCAAGATCTCCACACCTGAGAACTCCGAATTAACTATGAGTGCCTTAGCTGAAGAAATTGTCCAGCTTCAAGACCAAGCCACTCAAGGCATTATTACCACCACTGGAAGCGAGAAATCCCAATTTAATCTCGGGTGACCCTCCTTACCAAATTTTCTAATTAGGTGACCTCATTCTCTTTTATCATTATCAATCTGTAAGCCAACAAAATAAGCTAGATGCACTTTGATCTGGACCCTATAAAGTCATTAATAAGGTGAAGTCTGAGTACTCCATTGCTGACGTCAACCAAGGGACTGTGGATAATTTGGTACATGGTCAGTTCCTTCGGCTGTATTTCCCCCTCTGACAAGATCTTGAGGGGGAGTTGTAAGAATTCAGGATAACGGATGAAATGAATTTCCCACTTCCAGTTTAAGCTGTAACGAATCAGCTTCTGAACCTACTCAAGGTGAATTGGTTTCAAAAACCCCTCCCCAATTCCTGAGTCACATGGGGTGGCGTTTCCAACAAATTAGTCAGGTGGGAAGCACAATCCATTGAGGATGCCCATGAGGCGGCCATTCTGGAAGATCAGGAAAGTTCCTGAATGGATGGGGCCCCTGACAATCCCTGAGGCACCGAGTACCAACTTACCCTATAAATTTCAAATCCTTCTAAGCCTGATAAATTATTTGATAATTTAACTAACTAGCCACTTCCTTCTCGACCTTTTTCTGCGAATTAGCAGCTTTGAGCCACCTTCAAACCTTGGCTCCACTTTAGAGAATTGTAGCGCCAACACTGGTCTTTGAAGAACTTGCACTTTTTGGGCTTAAGTTTGCAGATGCTAGCCTTCTGAAACCTCCTCTAAGTGTTCCAGGTGGTTGTCAAAAGTGCAGTTGAAATTGTTGTTATTTTAAAGGTACACTAATACACATGAAACTCAAATTTCCCAGGATTGTGTCCATTGCCCATTGGAATGTATCCGGGCATTACAGAGCCCCTGATGCATTCTCATCAACTGGACAGGTCCTTTTGGGTTATGATTGCACATTTCTCGCGCTCCTCTTTGGGCAAATTTATTTGCCAATACCCACTGATAAGGTCTATTGCCAAGAAAAGCCTTATCTCCTTATCCTATATAAGGCATCATCAATTCATGGAAGAGGGTACAAGTCCTTCTTCGTGATGTTATATAACTTCTGGTATTCAATCACTACTCTGTTGCTTCCATCCTTTTTCTTCACTATTAAAATTGGTGCTGCTCAGATACTTTTTGAAGGCACTAACATGCCTCAATAAAAAGTTTCTTAGTATCCTTGGATATAGCCTCTTCTTATAATTAATAAGCATCTAATCAAGTATAATTAATTTGGTTTATGATCTCTGGTATCAATATTGTGAACACCCTTAGAAAAACTATTTCAAAATCATCTTGTGTGAGTATTTCCTAATAATCAGAAAATAACTCTTGAGCTTGGCCTTTCTCAGAGTCAGTCAGGTTTTTTAAATCAGCCATAGGGACAACATTAACAATAATGATTAGGTTCTTATCAGGAAGCTCTAATTTGACAAAAGTTTAAACTTATGGAATGAGTTAATTTCTGAGGTAGAGAACAGATGCAGAAAAGCGATTGTTTGGTGTCTCTTAAATGAGATGGGCCAATGCCACAGATTTTCACACTAGATGTGAGTCTCTCCATGTCCAGGAATGATAATACCAGGGGAAATGTTCATCTCAAATTGAGATTTAGACCATAATTGATATAGTTCACCATAAAGTTCTTCCAAAATACTAATTGTCAGTCTAGTTGGGAAGATTACTTGATCCCCAGATGGTATAGTAATGTGCTGATTTGGCGGAAGTAGGATGTCCTTTAACTCATTGAACTGGGTGGGTAGTGTGTTTATTTTTGATTGCACTTTGACATACTCAACTGGGACTGCTCCATCTTTGAAGGCCAGATTTATGAATAAGTTGGTCTTATTTTCTCAACTGCTCTATCCTTATTATAGTAAAGTTGGATAGTCTGGCCAAGAATGTTGAGTGTATTGTCCTTGTGCTTGGTATCAGCACCATATATCCTTATGAAATCAGTTTTGATTAGGATAAACAGTTCATATATGGTAACACTATGGCAGGTGCCGTCACTACAATAGTTTTGAATCTGAGAGGTAGGGTAATGTATGCGCCTAGCAATTTAGTTGTATGCACTCCAGCTGTATCATATTCCTGACAGTGGGCAGCATTAGGTGCAATTATCAACCCTTTAACCAATTTTGTGCTGACTATAATGATAGGGGCACTGCTATTAATGATGGCCCAAACTTGCATTTTGTTTACTGCTATGTCCACATAAGTACATTCAGAATAGATTTAGAGGTTTTTTGTGTGAATAATAAGATTGCTGTCCGATTCCAGATGTGATTTCAGACTTGAGTAAATATCTGGGAAGTTATCTGGTAAGTTTTTTATGGGAATTGCTACTTTTACATTGTTAAGTGAAGGTAGGTCAGTAAACATCCAGGTTGGAGGTCCAAACCCCGATCAATAATCTGTTTTGCATGAGGTTTTGACGCCTCTGCTTGGGCTTCTTTGGTAATTTTCAAGAGTTAAGTTGCCTTTTTAGCCCAAGCAGTAACCATAAAGACATCATTAGCTACAATTTGGTGGAGATTATCTTTGGCAACATTTTTAGCCCTAAAGAGCTGGCCAGGATCAGATGGAATAGTTTGGCGAACATTGTTGGAGTTATAGCATTCCGCCTCTACTTTACCTGCTCTTTTCCTGCCTCACTGTCAATGTTTCTTAGAGCAACGTTGACCTCAGGCTTTTTGTCTGACTGTCTGTAGCATTGGCTAGCAAAATGCCCTCTTTGACCACAGTTGTGGCATGTAATTATCACTGGTTGTTGTTTTTGCTTAAATTTTTGGTTTATATTATGGGAATTTTTCCCTTGGTTGGACATAGTGTTGCTTTTTGGGCCCAAAATCGGAATTTTTGCTGTTCCTTGGGCCAATTAGCATAAATAAAACTGCGGTCAAAGCTTCTTAAGTAACTGGTAAGCTCTTGAGTTTCCATTTCTCTATTGAATGCAGGTATCATGACGGTGCAAGTTATGGTAGGGCATGACGGCATGTTCCATTGCAATCTTAGCATCAAACTTGTCTATTGCATTACAATCTAGCAAGACTTGTGCCTCATGGAAAATCTGCCAGCAAAGTCCTTAATAGTCTCTTTCTGTTTGAATTCAATATTAAGAAGCTCTCTTTTTTTGCCTCTAATTTTCCAAGCCCTACAAATTGTTTTGTCACCGCAAAATTTTATCATCCATATAGGACCAATCATCGCTCAAATAGAACATAACGATGACACAGCTTTGGGCATTGAGTGAGTTAAATGGTGCTGATCCTTTTTCATGGTCTAATGCTCCCCGCATTGCTTTTTCAAATAGCTTGAGAAAAGAGTGAATGTTCTCATCCCTATCAAACTTTGGCAAGTTCAATGGTTTAAAGTCATCTCGCCCTGTTTTTGGCATAGGCGTTGCACTTCTTCTAGTACTTGAACGCATTGACATATCATCATATATAACTGTCCCTCTTTCCCATTGGGAAGTATCTGGAGTCAGGATTGATGCCAGAACTTTAGGCATAGGACGTATTTTCAATATATTAGTTTCTACTTCAGTGTTTATTTCAAATGATTTAATTTCATGATATTGCTTAAACTTCTGGAATCCAATACGTGTATTTGGCCTTTAATTGTTTTTCCCAACTGTTTCTTTGGCTGTATAGGCAGAGTTTTTTCATTTTTCTAATGTCAAGACTGGGTGAGTACTGGCAACTTCACTTTTTAAGGGTTTGACTTCTTTAAGGTTGACATGTTCCTTTTAGAATATATTTTGATTGGACGTTATGCTTTTGATATCTTTTTCCATACTGTCTATTTGGGAATTTTCAGTTGAAAATTGCATTCTGAGTTCCCAATTTTCTTGAGTAAATTTAATAATTCTGGCATGAAATCATGACACAACAGTCCAAATTTTTGAAAATTCATTTTTGATCTAAGCATCCTCTTCACTTCTATTTGGGATGCTGGTAATGCTGAGTGATCTTCAATGTTTTTGTTCACAATACCCATCTCAGTCTGGACATAATTCTCAAAGTTACAGTTCTTTAAATTTAAGTCCAGGTGCTCTCTTCATCCTGAAGTGGCCTGTGTGGTGAGTCGTTCTGTCTGAGATAATAGGAATTCAGAATGAGTTTCCAGTTTTTTCCATAACGTATTCTTGTTTTGTACCCATTTGTGCAATAGCCCATGGTGAGCAAAAACTTCTGCAGCTATCTTCAGGACTCCTTCATTTAGTATCTCATCAAGGGTTTTTGATTTCTGATGAGCTTCATTGGCAAGTCTTGTGTTATCCACAATTGCTTTTTGGACTTCAGTAAAACTGGGTTTAATTTGTCCAGTAGAGCATTTTGGGAAGATTGTTTCTCCCCTTGTACATGGTAGATTTCCATGAGTTCCAGATTTTGTCTAGAAAGGATTCGCTGGTTATTCTTGATAGAAAGACAAAGTTAACCAGAAATTTATTAGTTGCTTGAATGTCTGTGAGACATCTGGCAAGAGATGCCATGGTTGCATAACGTTACTTCATGTATATCTCCATCTTGAGCGCCTGATCCTTGAGGTGATAGAACAGTCAAAGGAGGGATCAATTAGTAAAGTTTTAATTATAAAAGCACTGATATAAAGTTTCAGCATAGCTTTTACACTTTCAGATGTATTATCAATTGGTCTTGTTGTGTTTACATGAGCTAACCTCACTGTGATAAGATCCAGGAAGTAGGAGGACCTGCATCAGAGCCTTGTGGCTGGTATTAAATAATTAGAGATTTCCTTGTCACTAGTTTCCATCTCGTCACTATCTCTTCTAACCAAATCTGCCGGTAACCAATTTGTGTGGTTCCATACAGAGTGTCATCAATTTTAAGTGAGTACCTGTTGTTAAAATCCAAGGATTGCTTGCTTGATAAAATAAATTTGCACTTTTAATTGGAATGAAGTCCTTCCAAAAGATCCTCAATTTAACCAATGTCTTAAAGTACTTAAACCGTTTGGAAGCTCACTAGGCTTATTTGAATAAATCTGACTCTTCTAGTTAATTTTGAGCTTAATTTTCCCTACAAATTCTGGAACTTCTACTTAGGCAGCAAAGATATAAGCTGAGAATTTTAACCTTTGACAGTTTGTCATTACTCTTCAAGAAAAGTGTCTGATAAAAAACCAGATATAGAGAATTAAGAAAATATTTTTTATTTCTAGATATATTATTGGATCATAATTTATCAAACTAAGCGCTGGTATTTAAACCTCTAGGGCATCTCCTGGCCACATATCAAGCATGTTATTTCTGCAGATATTTATTTTCCACCTCAGTTCAGCCCTTAAACTGATACAATTATATTCTATTGCTATGACTATTGGTGGTAAAATACTCTTTATATTTGGGAAGACTTCAGAGGCAAAAATTGCAATAAAAATTTGCAAAATTATCCTAGGACCATCCCAATTTAAGTTTTATGATACAGCTGTCAAAATAAGACTTGTGAGAAAGTTTTTATTGATTCTAATTAAATGACATACCCCTAATTGGGATGTCAGCAAGACTCTTTTGATAGCACTAGGTTCTCCCATTTGGGAGGTCCATGTTAAAGTACTATTATGCTGATTATGAGGATTGATATAAAATATTTGTTATAGAGTGGAGAATTGATTATGACATTATGATGCCAATCTTAATATTCTATTTGTCCATGGGATTTTTAGAGGTTAATTTCAGGATCAATCCCCAGACAATTTATCAAGGTAAATAGTTGATATTGCTTCCAATTAATTGGGACCAAATGTCAAGTTTGTTTCATGTATAATTAGCATGAATTATGCAAGGATATTCAGCCAAGCTGTCAAGTGGATAATTTGGGTTAATTTGACGTTAAGATATTCATCCCAAGCTTTCAAGTGGATAACCGGGTTAATTTAACCTTGAGATATTTGTTCTAAATTATATAATAGTAATTGGTTTTTATTGATAACTAGAGTTGTTGGTATCAGCTTTGGAAGGATAATCAGCCTGGATTTCTCAGTTGCCAAAGGGTTTATTTTCGGGTCAACCGCCAGAATTTGTTAGCTCCAAAGTCTTAATCTCAAAGCCAAGGTTCGGCTTCTTCATAACCTATTGTATGTACTAATATGAAGCACCAGCAGCAGGATCTGGAGGCACCCCATATTGAAGTGTGGGCGCAGGAAATGTTAAAGCGTCAAGTAGCAGATAATACCGTTTATGAATTTTGACCCATAATCATATTGAATGAATGTAGAACTATGCCCTGTATTCTCTCAAGCACATCCTACCTAGGAATAGTGGGCGTAGAAGGTATAAATACATTAGCAAAAGGTGGGCCACAAAGCCCTCGATGAGTCATAAGTAAAATCACTTTAAAAAATTGGCTCCCCATGCTGAGCAACTCTGATTTGTAATGCAATTAGTTGGTCAGCCATAATAAGGACAGAAAATCCTGTCCCCCTCATTCAAAGCTAGTATTTAAAGTTCAATCAATATTCACTGCCAATCCCAAATCTCAGTCAGAGACTGATGCTAATCCTGACGCTTATCCACCCTCTTTTAAGCAAAAAAAACCATTTTGTGCTGAAGCCATCTCCAATCTTATTGATAAAGAGACTGGTATGGCGACTGAGTACCCAGTTCATACCATGCCCAACACCAAAATTCTAGTTATAATGAACTTCACCTACTGTATGACTCAAGCCAAACATCTCGCTTTGGTGACTTCCACATATAGCCAACTTCTATCCATAATTTAATGCACAAACCTGATATCCTCATACCTGTGGGTTGGGCGAGCATCAATGATCATTGTGACCATTAATGGTAGGGGATGGCTTCATAAAAACATAAACGAGGAAAATGCATCATTTTCAAAAATAATAACTATATATGACTAAATTTTAATATCTGAAACTCAGTCCCAAAATTAGCGTGATATTATCCCTAGTTTAAACAGAGACCCCAAGCATCACCCTTGGTCTCTTCAGATTAAGTGTCAGGTGCTTTGGTCAGAAAACGTGTCAAATTATCGCGTTGACCAAGAATATAGATTTGTAATTTTTTAAGAAAACCCAAGCTGGATTAATTCTTGTAGTTATGGTCCATGACAAGTGTGCTGGTAGACGTCTCTGTGAGATTTCAGTATATGAATCACACAACCCCAAAAACTGAAATCCTTGCAGTTACTATCAGAATTTAAAAACGATGAACAACAGATATAGCAGAATACCTGAAATGTTGGACAAACGTGATCAGGGATACACTTTCAACGCGCAGGCGGCCACATTTTACAAGGCGTGATATTCTAACATGCCTTATAGCCTCAGAAATTTGTCTTATGATAGATGAAAAGTATGATGAACTGCAAACCTTATAAATTTTGAGTACAATTAAAACGATGAGCTAGTTTTTGGTTTCTGACTGGATTATGTACTAGTCTCATCTGAAATCATACAATTTACTTTATACAGCGAACTAGCAATCCATGTGGAGAGTAACTATATGATTGTTCAGGTGGCCATCGAGTTAGGTGATACCCCACTGCCTCAAAATTAACAGATACTTCCTTTTATGTTGTGAGACAAAAACTGATTCTGCACTACCATAAGTGGGTTCAATGTGGTCATAGCGCACCTAGATCAGCAGTCAGACATTGATCCCCTTGACCATTGGATAAAAATTAAGGATAGGTTTATATGGGAAAGTACCCAATTATAAAAAAGCAAGACCTACAAGTAGCTGCTGCCACAAAAAGGCTGAAGGATTCCCTGGCTACCCTGAAGCACTTTTGTAAGGAAGAGAAGACTGGCAAGCACAATTATTGGAAGACTGATAAACAGTATCAAGAACTCCTTAGCAAACAGGATACAAAATGCTGGCAGAATGCATCTTTTAGCCAGCAAAGCCTAATGATAACAATGACCAAGAAGAGCATGGCTTGGCTCAAAAAATTTTCAACCTAAGACAATAATATCAAGGTTGAAACACCTGAAGGCGTTATTTACAGCGACCCTGGCATAATAAAATATGAAATTAAGTGGTTTTAAAGCAATGTCTTCAATTCTTGTGAACCCAATAATAGGGCGACTGAGACCTTATATGACCTGGCTCAACCAGTTCTTCAGGGTTGCTCGCTTGTTGACAGGCACAATCTTACCGCTAAGATTACAGTTGCAGAGGTAAAACAAGCGCTCAAGCTAGCGCCGAAAGGTAAGGCCCCTATCCCCAACGTTATACATGTGGAATTTCTAAATGCAATTTTCAACCAAGAGGGTTTAGAACTTGCTCATTTGTTTAACTACTGATTGTTTCACAACTGTCAAACCTCATGGGGCACGAGACCCAAATTGTGCTGTTACACAAAAAAGGTTCGTAATGAAACCTTTAGACCTGAACTAATTTGCGCTTTTGAATGCTGACTATATCCTTCTTAAAAAATCCACTTAAGCCATTGATGAATTTGCTCTGAGGACAATCCATACAACTCAAAATGGCTTCATCAATGGGCGTACTATCTTGTAAAGTATATCTTTGGTCCAAAATATTCTGCAAGACTTTGTGAAGATCTGAGAAAGGCTATTTCATTTTTGGACATGGAGAAGGCTACAACCTGGTAGCGGAGCCAACCCTGTGAGTGGTAATAGATGCCAATGGAATCCCCACCCCCTTTATCACCTGGATCAATATGTCCACACTGGCCTTACTACTAAGATTATTGTCATCATAACAGTACTCTAGACTGTTGCTGGGGTTCAAAGGTGGGTTAAAGCTGTAAATCTGCAGAGAGGTTTTAAATATAAAGGTAGACTGAATATACTACTTTTTTAAATTAAAAGGTGTCAATATTAATAGGTGCGTAGGGGCATGGTGCCTCGAGTCTTTGTAGCCCCATCTGCTCAGGATCTTTCATGGCCTTACGTATTGACTGACTGGGTGGCATCCTCATTGTACTTCATCACCCCTCATGACTGGAATGGTGGAGGCCGCACCTCTTGTGATTTAGGAAGCGGGGACAAGATTCCTAAAAGTTTTCTCCATTGATCCAAATGTGTGTTGACTCCTGATAAACTTTGGGTTTTGTGCTTTCATGATTAGGTTCCATTTTAATGGGCTTGAGATTTGATTCACTGTGGCTCAGTTCAGAAGTAAGTAATTTTATTTGTTTTTTGTCTCAAATCCCAATAACGCCCCCCTCAATATCCTGTCAGAGGGGGTATAGGGCCAAGGAACTGGCCATGAACCATATTAACCATGGTCCCCTGGTTGATTTCTGCAATGGAGTACTCTAAATTCACCTTATGAATAACCTTAAAAGGTCCAGAACAAAGAACATCGAGCTTATTCTTTCAACCTCCAGGTCAATGGTGATAGAAGAGAAAGGTCATATAATTGGAAAAGTGGTAATTTTGTCAACTGAGTTCAAATCGGGATGTCTCTCTTCCTGTAGTGGTGACAATGCCTTGTGTGGTTAAAGCTTGAAGCCAGATAATTTTATTGGCTAAGGCCTTTATAGTTAATTTGGATTTTTCATTTGTAAAGGTCTCAAGCAATGGCTGAATGCTATTTGGTAGCGGGGAGCATGCCCATATAGGACTTCAAATGGGGACATCCAGGTGACTCAGTGGTAGCTTATCATATAGGCAAGCAAAGCGCTGGGTAGGTAGTGGTTCCAGCGAGCAGGATCGGAGGCGGCCATTTAAAGTAAAATGGATATAAGGATTCTGCTAGCGCGTTCTCCCACCACATTAGTTGATGGGTGGTAAGGGGCGGCGAAACTCAGGTAAGTGCTAAGTAGTGAGGTAAGTTCTTGTACTACCTGTGAGGTGAAGTTTATCCCGTTGTCTGAAAGTAAGGTTTGGAGGCACCCATGCTGGGTAAAAATGGATAAAACAAGAAAAAGGGCTGTGGCTTTGGCATTGACAGCTGGGACTGAAATCGCTTCAGCCAACTTGGTTAGATGGTCCACAGCTAGGAGAATATACTTGTGGTCATGCAAACCAGTGGGAAGACGACCTACCAAATCGATGCTGATGACATTAAAAGGTCCTGTTGGAGCAACGATCAGATGTTGATATTAAGGACTGGCCCAATATTTGTATCAACAAGTCATACAAGCATCTAGGACCTTTTGGATAGTTTCTACCATTCAGTCCCAGTTGCATCGTTTCTTCAGCCAATATCCATCTTATTCACCGCCCCATGCCACATTGTTGCATGAACCTCCAGGATAACATCAGTTTGGGAATAAGGGCAAATGTAAGAGATCCACTTATTATCGACCCTTTAATAACTTCCCATCTCTGACTTGAGTGTCGCAAGTCATATTCTGGAGCTCAGTTTGGATCTCAGGGGTATCCATTTCCCAGCATTACAAGTGGCTAATTAAATCATACAATCGGTCTTCCTTAGGGGTCAAGGCAGCCAATAATTCCATTCAAGAGAGACCATCTGCATTCTGGTGGATCGCCCCTGCACAATGGACAATGGTAATGTCATAGCTCTGTAGTCTCATAGCCCACCTAAATAGATGGCCATCAGGATCCTTCATCTGTTGGAGCCATTAGAGCGAGGAATGGTCAGTGATGCTGTAGAAATAAGTGCCATGAAGATAGGGGCAAAAATGCTAAATTGCTAGTAAAACAGCCAGGCATTCTCATTCAGTAATGCTATAATTCCGCTCAACCTTACATAAGGTTTTACTGAAGTAAACCACTGGTTGATCGACCTGGTTTTCGTAATGCTGGGCTAGAATGGCCCCAACAGCAACATCGCTGGAGCATGTAGATAACAGAAAAGGTTGATCAAATCATGGATGGACTAAAATGAGTTTAGAGAAAACAGTGGTCCGCAATGCATAAAAAGCCTGTTATTTCTCAGTCCTCCACTTAAAAGGCACGTTCTTCTGAAGAAGGTAGAAGAGAGGCTTAGCTAAATCAGTAAATTAAGGAATAAACTGATGATAATAACCCACCATGCCAAGAAATACCTGGATATCACTAAGGCTCTGGTGGCGCGACATCTTCTCAATTGCATTGACTTTGTCTATTATAGGCTGGATGCCATCTGGTGTCATCTTATGTCTGAGGAACTCAAATTTGGACTGAAAGAAAGAGCACTACAAATATTTAAGTTTTTATTGAATCCTTCCTAAGCCAATTGAAAATTTCCTGAAGATGCTCCACATGACCGTTGAAAGTTCATGAAAAGACAGTAATGTTTCCAGGCACATGAGGACACACGATAACTTCTGGTCTCCAAGGCTCCCGTCCATGGCTTTTGAAAGGGGCGACGCGTTACAAAGCCCACTAAGGCATACTCTTAGGTCCAAACAGCCCTTCATTGACAATAATGACGCACTTGGCTTGGTCTTTGGGGCAAGCTCTACTTGCGAGTTCCCACTTGCCAGGTCCATTTAAGAAAAGTATTGTGACCCAGTGAGCAACTGGCGAAAGTTTTTAATTTGGGGCAATGGTAGCTGCCCTTCTTGGTAACTAAATTGAGCCAGTGTTAAGCCATCACCACCCTTTTACTGTCATTTTTATTCCAGACCAGTAGGAGAGGGGAGGCTCATGGACTATGTGATAGAATCAGTAGCCCAGCTTCAAGAAAATCTTGAGTTCTAAAGCCACGTGTGCCTCTTCAATCTTACTCTTTTGTTAAGGTCAGGACCAAAAGGGTGGCATCCCCAGTTTCCACATAAGTAGCACCCCATTCATTTTGCTAAATTCGTAAATAGAGACTAAGAAGAGGTCAGAATACTTCTTCAATAGGTCCTGAACTTCTCGTTGTTGTTCCTCAGTGTGTTCCCTTATTATGTTAGTGTTGACCATAGCCGCTGAAGGGGACATCTCTAACCCAAAATCCCATAGGTTTTCAAAACTACGAATATCATTGGCAGCTTCCTTTAGTAGAAGGCAGAGATACGCAGTGGGACTATTTGGGCTTACAACCCTAGGCTTGTCAATAAGGTTAGTTAACAACACTGATATAGATCCAGCATAGGCGGGATCAAAAATCCTCGGACAAGCCAGGACCTCTTTAGTTGATGGGTTATCTTGGCCTTGAATTTTCTGCAAATATCTGGAGGGAATGTTGACATGAACCCGGGCATCAACAATAACTTGGTAATTTGGAAGCATACAGGTCTTCCTGGGTAGGTAGATCAGCATGCCTTCAAACCATTAACAGCAGGTGGGGCAACCAGTTTTTAGAGCTTCTGACGTGATACTTGAGCTGATGGATCTGGCTCCCACTCTCTAACAGGAAAGCTCAGTCCTTGACCTCCATTTTAGAGTTACGGGAGGCTCACAAACTAATGGAACCTGGTGACCCAGTATGTATAGGAATCCCTCAGTGTAGTGTACCACTGCTGAGTAGTTTTGGAGTAATTGAGTCCCAAGAAGAAGTTTGTACTTGGGTTGCCCAGCGCTATGGAAGGGGCGGTTACTAAAAAGATTTCCATATGAATTGGTAGATAAGAATAGGCCCCTATGGATCATGTACATTGTGGTCCCACGGGCCATATTCCATATAGTGTGGCAAGTCTGTGGCGATCTTGAGACGATTCATCAATTTGTGTGAAATAACATTCACTAAGAAGCTGCTATCAACTATTTCAAGAACCAGAATCTTATGGTCTTGAACATCAATGTGGGTGACCAAGCTTCCAAATTGTGAAGTAGTGTGAGAAACATGGGTGAATTATTGAAGAAGAGTAAGCAATATCAATTTATTTATTTTCATTAGGTACTGAAATCTCTTCTTTGGATATGGAAGCGTAGATTTTTAGAGGTTCTGAGGATTATTGAGGCTTAATAGTGATGTCAGCATGAAGCACCTCGTCCTTCATGCTGACGCCCTTTTCCCGCCTCCTCCACAAGTTGCTTCCAGTATGACTTGGTGCTGTATTGGAAACCATTGCAATAGGTGCATTGGGGTTTAGGACTCTTTTGGCTTTAGATGACTTAGACCCAAGGGCAATTAAAGAAAATTATATATGTGGCTTTGGGATGCAAAGTTATATAGGGGATCTCATTAAGCACTTCTTTAATTTACTGAATGCATGTAAACTCGTTCTTTTAAACAAACACATGAATTTAGACCTCAAAATAAGAGCCTAACGCGGAGATCACATCAGTAATGGCATTGTCCAAGGTGATACGATTTTTATTGACCAAGGTTTGCACTTGGGCATAAGAGCATCTTGCGAATTGCATATGACTCTCCCCTTTTTTCAGACAGATACCCATGAAGGCCTGTTTCTGGATGGCTAAGGTCTTGTTACTGCAAAAGTCCTGGATCATAGTTATTTGAACCTGCTCCCAGGTGCTGCATTCTTTCAAGTGGGGAGTCATGAATTCCTGGGCCATGCTATTAAGTCAGGAATGAATATGTTTCACCTTCTGCTGGTTGGTGGCTTCCTCCATGGAACTCATGTAAGAATATAATAAGGAGTCAATACTTTCCTCACTGGGGGTATATCTTTCCTTAAAACTAGGTTTATATTTAGTTACAAAAAGAGAGTAGAGGGTATTAACACCTGGGATTGGTGCAGGCTTGGAAGCACGACTTTCTGCATAGTCTCAAGGGTCCTGGTGATCCAATTGTCATCTCAAACCCTCAAGGCCCTCTTGAATGTCATCCCATTTCCAGTTGAGAGGTGAGACGGAAACCTTATGGGCGAGCTGCTCTTTTAGCACTTGAATATTAGCTTGTTGTATAAGAAGCTGACTGTCAAGGCTATTAAAGCGAGTCTTAAACCCACAACAGAGTTTGTTTGAGCTGAATGAGGCGACTATTGTTAAGTTGGATGAAGGCAATGAGATTATCCATCTCATCCAAAAGTGCCTCAATTGAAATGTGTGGGTCAAAGGGGACTCTATCAACTCATAGTATATATCCTTGGGCTACACTTTAAATCTGATCTTGTAGGACGTCCAGTGCTGACAAGACATCCTTTTTCCAAGGTTCATCAAGGTAACCCAATGTAGGCACTGAGGGGCCAGGGGGCCCTTGAGGCCCATGAGGACCTTCATTCCCAGGAGTAAGGGCACGGGACGTCAGTTCCTGATAATGTTGTTGGAGAGTTCAAACAAGATCTTCAATCTAGTATAGGCGTTAGCCCAGAAAGACTCAAGAAGTTGAATATTTTGGTGAAGCTGATCCTTGATGTAGACAAAGATTCAGTTATCCAACACCACAATCTAGGTTTAGGACTTATTAATTAATCATCATTTATTAGTAATGGCCTCTCAATTGTCATGTACTAAGGAGGGGGCTGCGTTATAGAAGTCAACAACATGTGAATGTAGAGCCTGGGTAAGCCCTAGTTGTCAGGAAACCTCATGATGATGAACTCAACTAGCTTCAGGAGGTAAAATGGTGGGATGAACAAAGAGCCAAAGATAACGTTTAGTCCCTTAAAGTCAGTTCTCCTGCTGATAGTTGAGCTGAGGTGAAGAGGTCACTCATAGTATATGGTACTGATGATGCGCAGGACTGGCTTGAGAGGCCCCCACTGAATAGATATCATTGATTAGCTTTTGAATAATTTCACCAAGATTTTGTACTGGAGTTAGTATTAAATGCCGTCAACTGAGGGCAGGATGAACTGAAGCAGTTCAAAACTTCAGGCTCTCAGATTGCATAGTTGATACTTCATATTGTGAAGTACTGATCCTCAAGTGATGCTTCTCAACTGTTCAGTAGATTGGCTTTCCTGCCGCTGGTATTCTTCATGGTTCATGATAGAGTTTTTCACTTTAGATAGCTCAGAGCCCCCAGTCGTGAGCATTACGTTTTTTCAGCGTAACAGTTCTCTAGCCTGTTGCCGAGATTTGAAGGCGGGCTCAAAGCTGTAAATCTGCGGAGAGGTCAAAAAATGTAAAGATGGATTAAATACAGACTACTTTATTCAATTAAAATTTGTTAATATTTATAGGGTGCATAGGGACATGGGACCTCAAGGATCTTTGTGGCCTCTTTTTCTCATGAACTTTCAAGGCCTTACAGATTGACTTCCTGGGTGGCACCCTCATTTTATATCTTCACCCCCATGACTGAAGTAGTGGAGGCCGCGCTTTTGTGGTTCAGGAAGCATATATGGTATTTCTGAAGTCGCCTCCATCAATTCTTTAATGCATGCGGATTCTTGATTAGATTAGGGTTTGGTGCTGTCAAGATAAGGCTCCTTTAAACGTTCTTGAGAGTCAATTCACCTGGCTCAATTTGGAAGTAGGGATTTTGATTCATTTTTTGTTTTAAATTCCAACAGTTATTGTAGCTAACAGTTTAACAAAAGCAATCCTAATTAGACATGGCCTCAACCAAGTCAATCCTAAGTCCCCAATTTTATTTACCTTTGCATCAAGTATCCTATTGGCAGCAGCGTAATTAATAGTACATGGCATCATCCACCCCAATCAAGCCCCATTCAGTATGCAAGCCTTCTCAGATGACACCACGGTGGGGTTCAGTTCATAGTAACCTTATGGTGTAGCTTTACTCTTTATTCTTTGCATACTGGTGGCAAATGCAAAGGTTAATATAGGTAAGATTGTAGTTGTTAAGATCAGGAAACCACAGTTTCCTCTCAATCGGGTCTCACTCCCTTGGCACCAGTACAGACATTTTAATACTTGGGTGGTTTTATACTGAATCAGTCCTGGAGGTTGAGGTGATGGAACAAGCAGTGCTTTCCAGCATGTCAGCCCAGATGGCCTGCTGAAAGTATGCTTGATTATACTTTAAAGTGAAGGTGCAAGCGCTTAATATTCTTATAATTTTAAATCTCTGGTTTGCGGCCCACAAATGCCATTGTCCCATTCTTGAAAGGTAAGATCAACTCACTCATCCACACCTTCCTTTAGTCTAAAGACCATGTGGCGCCTTTTAATTGGACATATTGTTCAACCTTTAAACGTGAAGGGGGTATGGGACTCCTAAATTTTGAAGTACATGCCCACTGGATCAGGGCTTGTCATTTCTCAAATGTTACAGTCACAAAAACGCTGTTCTGCGCTTGCACGAGGCATTAACTGGGACTGGGTCTAAGGGCTCCTGAAACCTCACATTTCACGCTCTCTAAGGGAGTAGATTCTGCTTCACTCATGCTTGCATTCCTGGAATCTTCACCCTCACTATTGGATGCTATGTGACCAGGATGTGAGATTGGGAAGATGGTCATTCTAACAAGTTCCATGGGCTGAAGATTAGATATAGCAGGATTTTAAATCCCAATTTTCAGCAATGACACTGCCATGATCTAAGATGAGCAAAACTTAATTTTTAACAAATTCGCTGACAGGGCAGTCTAAATCATTACAAAAACTCTCCAATTGCTGTTAGGGCATACCCCCAAAAGCACTACAAATCAACCATCCCAAGCCCCAAATCTTTATTGACTGAGTGAAAGAGGGATATAATACCATCTATAATATTAAGGAGTTAGGTGTGGGCATTAATCAAAAATTTGTAGCCTCTGACTAGCGCTCAAGCACCTGGCAGATTTTGCACCATGCAATAAAACAGGAAATACTGTGACCTGGGGTATCCTTACAAAGAATGTCTGGTGTGCACCACATCTGAGGCTGATATTGCCTGCCACTATTTTGAGTGTAGTATTATTTATAAATACTAGTCAATAATGAGGCTATTGCTATCTGGTGAGCAGCTGTCACCAGATATATATACCTCCCAAGACCTTTCTTTGTGAGTAGATAAGAATTAGCCTATCTAACTCCAAGCCTTTTTTATCATTATTTGATATGGGTTGTACACTTGACAATTATGGCCAAGCAGTTGAGTCATGAGACCCCCTATTAGAAAGGAATGGTAAGAAAAACAATTTGATGTTTTCCAATCCGCTTATAGGATCTCTAAGTTATCATGCCTTGTCCCACAGATGCTTAAAGACTCACAACTGGCTTTTTTTTTCCTCAGTTTGCTCATTGAATATAATGGCATTATTTTTGTTTAAAGATTCAATGAAATTTAAGCCTACCATTACTAAACTGTGGCTAGTGATGCAATTTCTGACAAGTAATGGTCAGTGTGCTCCCTAGTTAGCGGCATCTGCTCCCAGTTTTATTTTTTTTCCAGTGGAAATCCCCATTTTCGCCTTCCTCTTGCCCTTATTTCATTTTTCTCTAAAGCTTTAATAGGTTATGGATTTTTTAAGAAAATATAGTATAGTAGGAATGGTATCCTACTATTTCCCTCACAATGCAGATTTAAATTTGGCTGTGGCAGAGATAAATTTATGTGCTATGCTAAGAGGATAGTAATACATGTGGAGTTGTGCACCATGCCTCAGTCCAGACAAGCAATTCAGTAAGGTTAAATTTTATGATCCTGAAATATCAGATTATACGCAGGAAGGTTTTGCCCACAGTATTTGGGGTTTATCCCCCATTCCTATATATTTTTTCACCCCCTGCCCCAAATCTGGTGTGATATATTAGTTCCAAGGTCAACCCACCTCAATTAGATATACCTTGATCAGTTTGTTTAAAATACTCAAAAATCCCATAAAGCCCAGAACCCAAAATATACATCTATTTTTAAAAAAAGAACATTCTTTAAAAAAAAGGCTCTAAAAAGTATGAAACAATTGATAAATTATGTATACTCAATAAAAATCAATTTTGAAGTCAGCGACATATTTTAAACTGCCATATAATAGCCTATATAATATATATACTCAGCACTGTATATTCAAAGCTGCTTATAGTTTAGACTTTCAAATTAATTCAATATACGCTTTAAGTTGTATTTGTGAGCAAAATTGTATAAGTCAGGTTGTAAGATGGCACCAACTTCAAAAGGGGTTTTATTGAGTAAATTATAATTTCTCAATTATTTTATACTTTTAGAGCCTTTTTAAAGGAGTTTTTTCCCAAAAAAGTGGAGGAAGCTTTTTTTCAAAAAAAAACTGAAGCCAGATCTTTTATTTTTTAAAACCTAGTTCTTCCCCCCCCCCAAAAAAATTATACCCAGTTCTTTTTTCTTAAAAAATTCTGCATTTTTAATAGTAGCTCTTTTTTAAATTTAAGTTTTAAAAAATCACTATTTTTATATATAAATTTTAAACCCTTACTATTTCTATATAAAAAAAAATAATTATATATATTATAAATAGTAACTTATATAGATATACTAATAAATCATTTTATTATAGTTGATTTTATTGGTCAATCTTTGCTAAATTTATTGATCACCATCTACAATAATTCATAAATTAAATTTTGTTAATTTTATAAATCAAATTTATGAAAAAGTGGTAGGCATATATATAATTTAAACTTATCATGCTATGATCTCATACTTGCCTGACTTTTGAACATACCCTCAGCCATAGGACATATATCAAGTCAAAAGTTAATTAGAAGTTATTGCTTTGTCAATGCCAAAATTAAGTTTATACAGTTATGTAAGTATCACAATTTAAATACATCACTCTTGGTCCATTTTAATATTCATACTTTACTATTGTTCAGATATTGGGCCAATTCTTACATGAACAATCCTTACAACTAACCTTACACACTCTCTTTTTCACATTAGTATTTAGTTTAAGAAGAAGTGACATAGTATAGTCTTTTAAAAGCAACTTTTTTTATATTGTGCCTACTGACTTAAATTTGAGAAGTAAACACGACTTTCAACAGCTATAGTTACAAAAGTTAATACTGCCTAGCAGAGCTTAGCTCATAGAGCTGACAGCCCACAATAACTTCTTTTTAGCAAAACAAAAACTCTAACTAAATGGGAAACCCATCCTGCGGTGGTTCATCTTCTGATACTAATAAAATTGTCAGTGATGAGGCCTGAGTAAACCAAACAAACTCAACCAGTAAAAATGTCTGTGATGTGTCCCACGTATGACAAAGAAACCTGGTCACAAACGCCAGAATCAACGCAAAATTTAGAAGTAATTTGTAGAATGGGGACTAAACTTCCTCCATAGGCAGCTCTTCTTTAAGGGCACCAACAGCTACCGCTTTGGCAGAGACTGGAGGTCCCATTGATAGGGCAACTCATGGCAAAGTAAAGGTACTAGCAGGCGATATCCCTGAAAGCCCTTTCTCAGCTCAGTACCCCATTACTGAGCACCCACCCTCCAAATAGAGGGAGGAAACCTTACCAACTAGGAGACCAACCCTCAATACTTCACTCCCCATGAAGAGAAATGATCGCCCTGAGTTAAACAAAGATAATCAGAGGAGATCCAGTATTAATGTTACCTGAGAAAAAATTTTGGCAACATTTCCAACAAAAATAATTCCCATAAATTGACTAACCCCTTATTGTGCCTTAAACCCAATGAGACTACAGTCACTTTGGGAATCCTCAATAGCAATAAATCTGGAAGCAATTTGTCAGCACTGATCCCCAACAAAAATCAGACCCTGTCATGTTTACATGAACTAATTGAGGGGACTAACAGCCAAGATAAGGCTAGGCGTCAAGAGGCCCAAAAGGTCAAGCTGCAGGACCTCCCAGACCTGAAGCACACCTTGGACCAACTCTGGGTACAGGCCAGATATGCTTAGCTTGGTCCAGGTGTAGTGCATGACGCCCAGCCCATGTTACGGCTTTGGCGTTAAAATGGACTATTTATCTTACTAACCATGAAGGTTCAGTTTGATTGATAGGAAAAACGGGTTTTAAAACCCATTAAAGCATTGAAGTTTCCAACTCAGGTAGCCTTGCCTTCAATCAATAACCTTTTATGGTCAATTAATAGCTATAGTACCCTGCCCAATGGAAGTGTGTGCTTATTGGTGCACCTGGGCTTGAAACCACTTCCAACAATCAATTGATTTCTCTAAATTTGTTTAAATATGTTTCCTAACGACCAACCTTCTTTGTTGGTCATTTTCCTTTAGATAAAATCCTCCGTTGGTTACAAATCTAATATTTTAGCTTGGGCATACCTGTGTGTGGACCTCTTTGAGGAGGTACCTAACAACTTCCGCCATTTTTTTGCACAAAATTTATGATTGCAGTTGGTGCACCACTGGGCCATCCTGGTCCCCTCCAGACTAAGACACCCAAGCACTCCAGCCTTAGTCACTTCTTGTATATGGAATCCTCTTTAGGGTCTACCCAAGTCTTTTTGTTGGTTTGCTTTTTTTAATATATACCTTCTTGAACACCCTTTCCCTGTGTTTTGTTAGCTCTAGCACCTCTGCGGGGCTATACTTCCAATAGTACTAATATGGGTTTCCTGGTGTTATGGCTGTGCACCGTGCACCACCTCACTGGGAACTGGAGAGTTTCTATACACACTCTCTTAACAGACTCTCCATTTTGACCCCTTATAAGGTCTTGAACCTGATGAGGTTAAAGTCATTTCAGGTTCCCTAACAGTAATAAAAATGGGGGAATTTGTCAGCAATTGTCCCCAACAAAAGTTAATCCCCCAATTAAATAACCACTATCAGGCCCAAATCCTAATGCAGCAACTTTTACTTCAGGTACCTTAGATATCAATAAAGCTGGGTAAAAATTATTGTCAAATATTCCAGATAAAAATTGGTCCCCTCATTTGCTAAACCTTGCTTGGCCCAAATCCAGATGAGGTTACAGTCATTTTGAGATCTGAATTGTACTTGTCAGATAATTTAAACCCACTACCAAAAACTGAAAGCAATGGAAAAAATTTTATCACACTGAACTAATCCATGAAACAGGCAGAAAACCCTATAACACACCATGTAAAAATTTACTCTTGGTTTTTATTGGCAAGCAACCCAGTAACCTTTTTACTTCACAGGTTCAATTTCCTCATGCACTGCGTCATATTGTACAGAATGGATTATTAATTGATAGTATGGAGACTATTATCCATAGTTGAGTATGAACTATATTTTGGCCCAACGCTCAGCCAGTATTCCCAATTAAATAGTTGTGTTGCCATACTCGTAGGGATTCTTTACCCTCCTCTTGTCCACCTGATCTTCACTAAGATTTCCCCGGTGACAGTCTCTCCCATCCCAACACACAGTCAGCAGCTATCCCTGAATGTGGTTCCTTCTTCTCTAGATCACCGCTCAGATCTTTACTCTTTTCTCTGAGATTCTTTCAATTATTGCCCTCTGCAATATTATCCTTGAGATAGAACAACACAATAGAAGCTGATAGTCTAGCTATACACCAAATTGATAATATTACTGTAACATTAAACTCTGTAAAGTACTTTAAAACACTTTTTTTTCTTTATCTTCTGGCTTCCTGCCATACAAGGATCTTGGTCCACCTGACTGATTAAATCCTTATCATCTGTATCAACCCCAGGATGGGTGAAACTAAATGGAAAGTTGAGCTGATCTGTATCTATTCCAAAAATGCTGTTTTTTATTATAATAAATCCTAGGGAATTATATAGTGAGGAATTCGGCTGTCTAACCCTCAGTTGACACCTCTTCGATGAAATGGCAGCCATTGCCATTGAATCACCCATCCTCGTCTTGGCAGTGATGGTCTTCCCCATCCTGGCTAGGATTCTTTTGTCGAAATCCTCAAGACTTCAAACATAAAGAGTCAGAAAACGTGTCCCTAACGTTTTCCTCTTGATCCAAGCAAACCAACCATATTTGGCTAGCGACCTGCTTAGGTAATGGGACTTATTACCCATTATGCCAGGTCACTCACCAACTGATTGATTCGCTAGTTGCAGGTGGCATCACTCGCCTCACAACTTACTATTCATTCCCAATCAGTCAGTGATAAAACCTGACTGATACCAATTGGTACACCTGATAGTTAATCTCTATCAGATGCCCCTATTTCATTGGCAACTCCATCTATTGATCTTAAGTATTCATCCAGATTGATACCCAATGGATACAACCAGGCGAAAATCCCAAAATCCCCCAAACGTAGTTCCTTGAATTAAGGCCAACCGATCTTAATTCACTTTGCCTTGGGAAATTTTCCCCTAGCGATACCAGATAATCTAGCAGTCTGGGAATATGGGCAAAAATACCAACACATCCCCCTCTTGCCTAGTTTTTCAGAGAGAAAAGGACTGGGGCATAAGAACACCACTTTGGACACCTGGCTGGTTACTTCACTGGTTCAAGTGGAGTACACTCATCAATACTCAATGCTGCTTGGGATGACCTTTGGCATACAGCGTACTTTCTCTTCCTCCTCACTACCGCCTTCTCAGAGTGCAGTCCTCACAACCTGCTGTTGTGCCGGGCTGATCAATTCTCTTGTGATGATATTAGTCCTGGGATCCTGTTATCCCCCTGTCAGGGTATATGACCCGCTGTCATATTTAGAATTCTTGGTCCAGAATCCTTGATTTTCCTGATTTTCTCCTCATCCTAGACAGGAGACTCTTGCTGTCAATGTTTGTTTCATGGCTCAATTAAGAATACTTTTTTTTTCTATTCGCCCATGTTATTTCTTTCATAACCTCTTGGTATAAGTCATTCCTAATTCTTCCATTGGAGAGCTTATTTCATTGATTTTGAGATTAATTTCCCCAAAATTGGAGCTTAATGGGTTATAGAGTGCATAGTGTCAACTTCTATATAAGTCCAACATCTCCCCTCTCATCAAGCTCATATGTCAAATTCCAAGACGCGCTACCAGCAGCTCCTGAATAGTTTGTATGATCCAGACCTCTGTTTATTCCAGCAGATGAGTCAGGATGCTCGACAGAACCTCTTTTATGGTCCTTCCAGGACTCATACGCCTAGTTTGGCACAAGCAGTTAGTCATTCCATAAATTTCGCTCATATCCTTTTCTTCAGGGTTGTATTGAATGCTTGAAATTTCATATTGATCAGGATACTCGTCAGTTGGTTCAGGTATTGCTCAGTAATCATCCCCAACATAGGTTCCACCACCAAATATAAAATTGGTGGCAACACGGCCTTTCTTCCATATAATAATTCAAACGGTGTCTTTCCCATCGCTGTATGATGACTAATAATGTAGGTGAATGTCACCAAACTCAGGTACATTCCCCATGCGGAAGTTCTCCCTGCGACTAGCTTCCTAAGCATCACAGCCAGCGTTCCATTGACCCGTACTACCAGTCTGTTTGTCTCCAGCTGGTATGGTACTGACACAACTCCTCGGATCCCCATTGTTTTGCTTAACCTCAGGATCACATGAGATGTGAAGTTGGTCCCATTGTCACTAAGCAGGACCTGTGGACATCCATGCTGGTATACCACTTGATCCAGGATGAACCTCGCAGTACTGGTAGCGTCTACTCTTGTTAGGGCCTTCATCTTGACCCATCTCGTCAGATGGTCAATGGAAACTATGATGCACTTGACTTCCCTGTGCTCATCATCAGCAGTCCTATCACGTCGATGTACACCGTGTGCCAGGCAAATCCAGGGTGGACCAGTCGGTATCCAGTTGTATCTTTATGTGGTTTGTGCAGCTGGCACTCCACGCAACAAGCTAGATAATCCATGACATTGTAGTTGATCGATTCCCAGTAATAATGCTGGCTAACATGGTTGGTTGTTTTAATCAGGCCTCCATGCCTGACAACCTTTTGAGCTGCTTGTACTATTGCTGCTCTTTCCAACAGTTTTGGGAATAATAATTGCTTCCTATTGATTGTCTTGAATACTTGTCCATCCATAGTCTCAGTGTTTTCCATTGCTTCTGAAGCGCACCTTGGATTTCTTGGGGCTCATCCCCTGATTTTTCCTTTGATCATTCTCTGGGATAGCTCATCCACCTGCAAGTATATCAACTGGACCATTGGTAACCGCGATAAGCCATCCACGTTCTGGTGAAAATCCCCTGCTTGGTGGACTATCTCATAATTATAATCCTGGAGGTTAAGTGCCCATCAGGCCAGTCATCCTTCCAGCTCTCTTAAATTGTGCAACCAACGCAGCGAAGAGTGGTCCTTTACCACCTTAAATTGCGTTCCATAAATGTACACCCAAAACTGCTTGCATAAATAAATGACCACAAGGCATTCACGCTCAGTCATGGTGTAGTTCCTCTCAGCAGCTTAGAGTGTCTGGCTCAAATATGCCACCAGATGTTCGTCCCCAAGTTCATCTACTTGGCTCAGTACAGCGCTGATTGCTGTCAATGAAGCATCAGTTTGAATGATAAACTCCTGATCAAAATTCAGATATTTCAGAATTGGTGAATCTATCAAATACTGGCGTAACTCATTGAAGGAGTTCAGGGCCTCTTCATTCCATACAAATCCTTTTTTTGGATCCTTTGATTAATGTAATAATGGCTCAGCTTTTCAGGCGAAGTCCCAAATAAATCTTTTATAGTATCCAACCATCCCAAGGAACACTTGGATGTCTTAGACACTCTTTGGTACAGCCATCCTTTCTATGGTAAATATCTTCTGGGTTTGCGGCTGCAATCCACTGGAGTTGATAATGAATCCCAGGTATTCCAACTCTTTCTTGAAGAAGTGGCACTTCCTTGGCTTGATCTTCAGGTTAGCTGCGGACAGTCGCTTAGATACTTCTTCCAAGTGGTGGAGGTGATCAGTAAATGTCCTACTGAACACGTTTATATCATCCAGATATACCAGGACGCATGACAACTTCAAGTCGCTTAATATTGCATCCATGGCCCTCTGAATTGTTGCAGGCGCATTGCATAGACCCTGGGGCATCCTTGTCGATTAGTATAGATCCTGAGCAGTAATAATCACATATTTTTCTTGGTCTTTCTTTGGCAAGTCGATCCGCCAATATCCCAAGATCAGATCCATCGCGGAGAAGTACTTTGCTTCTCTTAAACGATCTAGCACATAGTCAATCCTCAGTTCGGGATACAAATCCTTCTTCATAATTTTGTTCAGCCTTCAGTAGTCAATCACCTTTCGGTTCAATCCATCCTTCTTCTTCATGATCAGAATTGGACTCACCCAGGGACTTGATGACAGAACTAGAAGCCCATGCTTCACTAGTTTGCTGATTTCATCATCCACTACCGCTTCAGCAGCTTTTGATCATCATATCAGTCTCATCCTTATCAGTAAATTTTCCCCGGTGTTAACTTTGTGGATTGCATCTTGTGCGCATCCCAAATCATGGTCATCCTTAGTGAACACTTCCCAATATTTCTCAAATAGTTTAAGCACCTCCTCTTTCTGGCCTTCTGACAGATCAGTGAGCTGCTCTCGATCAACCAATAGGTTAATACTTTTGGCTACCCCAGCCAGTAATCCCATTTTGTTGAGAGACTAAAATTTTGGAATTATCTCAATTTGGCCATCAGGATTTCTCATCATTTCTTAGGTCTGAAACTCTTAGACCATAAAATCAATATTTTAATATATTATATATTTTTTGTACTTTTCTTTTGCACTGGCACTTGCAACCTACAAAAGGTTCAGAGGTCCTTCTTTTCCCCTTCATCCAAACTGGGTCCTAGGTACTTAAACCTACCAGTTATCATGGTCTAAAATCTTATCCTCTTAAGATTTAACCAACCATTTGGTTCAGTGGTCCTCTTCTAGGACTTGACCAAAATCCCAGGACATAACCATTTAATGGTTCAGAGGTCCGCTGGGAACATTGCAACTTTTTTCTCTAAGGCTCAATACTTCCAATTAGTATTATCCTTCACTATATGACCAGCAGCGCTGTCTCTTCACGTTTAGGCTATACTTGCCAACTTCTGGCAATTCTCTTAAATCAGGCCTTTAATCCCGACTGGTTATTCGTCCAACAGGTCCTAATTTCATCTCTTATTTTGGCAACTGATGCTTTGGATCCTCGTATCTCATTAGCCAACAGTTTCATCCTATTGTTCAGTTCATTTTTCTCCTGAAAACGATTTTCATCCTTCGTGGCTATCCTTAATTACACAGGTCATTATGGCCTCGGTAGCTTCATCCAATTTCTCCTGAATTGATGAACTTGTCTCCAGCAACTTCTGACAATTGATTGAGTGTTATTGATTCAAGTGATTTTCTCCACTATCTTGGATTGATCATTTCCTGTTTTGTCTTCATACCTTCATTGGTGTGGCAATCCAATTCTCCAGATTGATTGCTTCCTATTTCATCCAATACCTCGTCTAAACACTCTCTCCTCAGTAATATTTAAAGCAGATCCAATTTCAACCTGAGTTGATCCTGCTGTTCCTTGGACTATTTCCAGTGGGCCCAATTCCAACCCAAGTTGGCCCTGCTGATGCTCTTCATATCAAGTAGATGTCCAGTGGAACTGGTTTCTTGCAGCACTAGATAGTTCATAACTAGTCTGCAAGTTCTTTTCCCTGAACTTTAGTATCTTTGATTTGCTTCACTCAGAGCTCCACTGTTGAGCTGGGTGAATGCCACTGAACGTGATCCTCTTCACGTTCTATCTTTGTTACTTCCTTCAGTAACTTATTTCCAAGCTTGGAAACATCCTTATAGAACATCATTTTCTATATTCTTCAACTCAACTACCCCTGTAGTGAGCACCAACTTGTAAAAATTTACTTTTGGTTGTTATTGGCAAGCAACCCAATAACCTTTTTACTGCACAGGTTCAATTTCCTCGTGCACTGCGTCACGTTGTATAGAATGAATTATTAATTGATAATAGTATGGAGACTATTATCTGTAGTGATTATGACCTATATTTTGGCCCAAAGCTTAGCCAGTATTCCTGATTAAATACTCATGTTGTCATACTCGTAGGGATTCATTCCATTCCTCTTGTCCACCTGATCTTCACTAAGATACCCCAGTGACAGTCTCTCTCAGCCCAACACACAGTTGGCAGCTATCCCTGATTGTGGTTCCTTCTTCTCTAGATCCCCGCTCAGATCTTTACTCTTCTCTCTGAGAGTCTTCCAATTATTGCCCTCTGCAATAATATCCTTGAGATAGAACAACACAATAGAAGCTGATAGTCTAACTATACACCAAATTGATAATATTACTATAACTCTAAGCTATGTAAAGTACTTTAAAACACTGTTTTTTCTTTATCTTCTGGCTTCCTGCCATACAAGGATCTTGGTCCACCTGACTGATTAAATCCTTATCACCTGTATCAACCCCAGGATGGGTGAAACCAAATGGAAAGTTGAGCTGATCTGTATCTATTCCAAAATGCTGTTTTTTATTATAATAAATCCTAGGGAATTGTATAGTGGGGAATTCGGCTGTCTAACCCTCAGTTGACACCTCTTCGATGAAATGGCAGCCATTGCCATTGAATCACCCATCCTCGTCTTGACAGTGATGGTCTTCCCCATCCTGGCTAGGATTCTTTTGTCAAAATCCTCAATACTTCAAACAGAAAGGGTCAGAAAACGTGTCCCTAACGTTTTCCTCTTGATCCAAGCAAACCAACCATATTTGGCTAGCGACCTGCTTAGGTAATGGGACTTATTACCCATTATGCCAGGTCACTCACCAACTGATTGATTCGCTAGTTGCAGGTGGCATCACTAGCCTCACAACTTATTATTCATTCCCAATCAGTTGGTGATGAAACCTGACTGATCCCAATCAATATTCCTGATAGTTAATTCCTATCAGATGCCCCTATTTTGTCAGCAACTCCACCCAATAAGATCTTAAGTATTCATCCTGATCAATCCCCAATGGATATGACCAGGCGAATATCCCAAAATCCCCCAAACGTAGCTCCTTCAAAACTCAGGCCAACTGATTTCTGATTCACTTCGCCTTAGGGAATTTTCCCCTAGTGATACCAGGTAATCTAGCAGGCTGGGAATATGGCAAAAATCCCAACACACCAGTAAAAAATTACGTTGATGCTGAAGGACATAATGACCCTAGAGACATCTCCAGATGTGAGGTGACGCAGTGGGAAACACTGCAGTTACCATATGTGATGGTGACCTAAAGGATTATAAAAGCCATGTCCTCTGCTACAGTGCCAACATGTCATTAAAACAAATTCTTCACTGGAGCTACAAAGTGATGGATTGATATGCAAATTCCAATAAAAATTGGCAATAATCTTTAAATTGTCGCACATATGCATAGAACAGGCTTCAATTGGATGAAACCATTAGTGGACCACCAAGCGGTGGAGGCAGCAGTCTTTAAGGACTTAACGCCTGGAGATTCTAAGATATGGCTCGATGCAGGAATCGACCTCTACAATGCCATGGAGTTCAACAAGGCTAGTATCCTTACAAAATTGGCAGCTTTGGTCAAGAGCTCAGGGCTTTCTCTGTCAGAATTAAATGCCTATATAAAAATGTTCCCTAACGCTACAATAGCGTTTGACTGGGCATGCTATCCTCTCCCTGCTAAAACAGTCCTTGAATGGTACAACACTAATTTTTCACCTGATGAGGCACTACCATAGATTAAGGCAGGGTTTAAGGCCACCTAAGCTGTGCACTGGTCATACATGTGGATCCCCCACCATGGCATCTAACCTGCTACATGATGGTTGGACAATGGAAAAAGCAGTAGAATGGAGGTCATTCTGGTAGTGGTCATCAGAGATTGCTATTAACTGAAGTGCCAATGGCTTTACCCCAGATAAAATATGTTATTGGATCTACGCCAAAACACAATAGAACAAGTATGTGTCAGGGCCAGATTTGGGGTAATGAAGGACATTCATGAGACCCTAAGCAACCGCTCTTTCGCTTTTGAAAAATGGAAACTCTGAGGGATCATGCCCCTCTGAATTCAGCAGCAGACTGGGATTTGTAGGGATTCACCCCCAACATAGCCCGCCTGGATTAACACAAGATCTCACCCCATGCAGCAATGGTCATGCAAGGGTTTATGACCCCTGAACTCTGATGAGATTGGCTAAAGACAGGCATTTGGATCAAATCAATCTGCAACTGAAACAGTCATTCCCCAAGCCCTCTATGGCTACCCCCTATGTAGCGGAGGGGTTTACCCCTGCAAAAGCCTTCCAGTGGAAAAAAGCGGAGGTTCTGGCAGAAGCGGCACGCCTTTTCAGCAATGCATGGTGGAACAGCGTCACTGTCTGAGACTGGTGCCAACAAAGCTCTATAACTTAAAATGCTGCTTATATTTGCATGATGCATGCGGCCCTGAAGCATCACTTACTTGGTATTGCTTCAGCTTCTCGCTAACGTAAGCATTGGGGTGGCAAGCTCTCAAAATAGGTGCAGCTATGGCCAGCCCATCTGCAAACTGGGTATTCATATGCACCAAGTGCAAGCATTCTGACCTGAGAATTCAGCTTATATGAAGCGATCAGCTGAATCCTCAAGAGAAAACTCCTGGTGGATGCTTTAACACCTTGTGCAGATAAAAAATCATATAGTGTGGTGACCACTTTTTTTATGAGGAGATGTGTAAAAGCATTAGGAATCATATGGACTTTATCTGAGCATATATCAGCAGTTGGTCCTTTGACCAACAGGCCCCAAAATTTTACCTTAAGGATGTAACTTGCATCCATCTCCATTTGGTTGGAGAAGAGAAATGGTCAGATAAGATAGTCAAGATATACCAGGAGCTCAACAGCTTACTGGCCAGTGGCGAATTTGATCACCAAGGGGTTCTGGAGCGCAGCTATATTGACATTTCACTCCCTTATGAACTTGACTGGAAATGCCATTTAGAGGTAGGAATAAAATATAAGGATTCCTACCTGCTTAACAAAGCCACCTAATACGCTAATCAGATGTCAAGATGGCCTTTCACAACTTACCAAAGGATCATGCCCACAAATAGGTCCACAAGGCAATTTGCACTGGACTGTCATACTATGGTGAGATTAGCAAACTTTGGCAAGCTGGCAGCAACTACATTGCTAAGTGTCTTTGTCCTCATACAGTGGAAGCTCTGTACGATCCTGCACCCTGGATGAAGGAAAACAGAATTGTTCTTCCACAGTTTATCTGTATCCCTAGTCCTCTAGAGGGTGATCTACATTGAACAAGAGGATGACAGACAGGTATGTAAGTTTTGTTACCAGGCGGGACACACATTAGCGCAGGGTCACCATAAAAAGGCAAATCGCCTTGAGAATACAAGTATGCTCATAAATGGAATCATCAAAGTCAGGTCTAAAGCCTTCCTTCACCCCAAAGCCAAGGAACAGATCACCTGTAACTTATTAGAGATCACGGACATACAATGCCAGCAGTAGGAGCTGGATGCTGCCCATCATGAAGCGTGGGCATGCGAGAAAGCAAAGCGCCCAGAGGCTGATGATGAGCCATTCATGAATACAAACCTGAATTCATATAGGATTGATGAGGAAACGCAACCAGAGTCCCTGCACACCCACCTCACCCCACACAAGTGGAATGGGCGGAGAAGGTGGAACTACGCTGGCAGAAAGCGGGGCCAAAAAGATCTTTAATAGGTCATCAGGAAAAGGGCTCAGAACAATTGGCCCCCACCAATGGAACAACCTCCCTCCATAAGTCCACCAACCAGGAAGCTAAATAAGGCAAATAAACCCTGAAGTATCTTCTCCAAGCCCAACTCACATGGGCAGTCAGCAACCTTAGCTGAGCACAGTGGCTCATTAGGGATCAAAGCTGATGTCATCATTTGCCCTCCCTCTCATAATCAGAGGCCCCACTTTGTACTTATATTGTCACCCCACTCAATAAACAAGGAAACTGGGATAGCAACGGAATACCTGGTGCACTCCATCCCAGGTAACAAAATCACTGTCCTGAAAAACTGCGCTGACTTTACACCTCTAACCTGCCACCCCTCCTTGGCAACACCTGCTGCAAAAAAACCTGTTTCTATTTAAAGCTCAATGCATAACCTAAAAAATCCTCACCCATGGGTTGGTCAGCCATTAATGATTATTGTAACCACAAATGCTAGGGGTATGGTAGCATGCAATCATGGGCGAGAAAAATGCACCATTTTAAAGCTAACAATCATATTGACCTAATATAATTATCTGAAACATGGGCATACATCCAGCGTTAAATGGCCTAAGACTCAAGAAGGGTCCCTGGATAACGCCCGTGGTCTCAACAGATTAAGTGCCTGGTGCTTTGGTCAGACCATATAGTGATCGTCACACTGAACAAAATCAGAATTGAAATTGGTGGAGGAGGCACATTCTGGAAGAATCCTGGTGGACATGGCCCATGAGAAGAGAACTGGTAAGACTCTCTGAGGGATCACTATATATGTATCACCAAATCCCAAGAAAACAAGCAATTTTGGAATTCGTGTCAGAAAATTTAAATTGACGCTGCAACAATTATAACAGGCAATTTTAATGGTTAGATGAATGCAAGTAGGGACACGTTCCTGACTTGCAGCTGAGTCCCTAGTATGGCAGAAGATATGCTGCTGTACCTTGTGACACCAGGGATGTGTCTAACAATTGGTGAGGAGGAGGATGAACACATGAACCTTACACGGTTGGAGTACAACTCTAAAGAAGAACCAGTAAGCAGCTCCAGACTGGACTACTTGTTAGTCTCTTCCAACCTCAGATAGGCTTTGTCACATAGTGAAGTCTTCATAAATACAAAGAGCAACCACATGATAGTGCAGGTAGCCGTTTATCTGGGTGATACCCCAGCACCTCAAGAGTGGCAAATATCCCCCTTCACGTTGTGGGACCCAGAGTGGCGCCATACTGCTGAAAAGGGTTTGATCAAATTATACATATCTGGACCACCAGAAGGTTATGGATCCCCTTAGACCACTGAAAAAAAAAAATTAAAAAGATGCTAATGAGGTATAGTGCCAAGTACAAGAAGACCAAAACCTACAAACATAATGCTGCCGCTAAACAGATAAAGGGTGCCCTGGATACCCTGAAGCAAGAGTGGCAGGACAAAGAGATATAGTGGTGGTAGTATCAGAAAAAAGACAAACAATATCAAGCGGTCCTACAGAAACAGGATACTGAAGATGGAAGAATGCAACATTCCGCCACCAAAGCCTATTGGGGACAATAACTAGGGAGAGCCTGGACAACCTGAAAGAAATCCAGACCTGAGCCAGAGTCTTTCAGGTAGAGACACTCAACGACTCATTTCCAGTGAAACAGAAATAATCAGATGCAAGGTTGAGCAGTTTACGGTGACCTTTTCTACCCTAGCAAACCATGTAGCACAGTGACAGAAGCCTTACTAGACCTGGATGATCCAGAGCTCTGAGGATTCTTGCCTGTTGGCAAGCATGATCTAGTTGCTGAGATCATGGTGGAGGAGATAAAATGAGTTCTTGAGGATGCACTAAAAAATAAGTCCACAGGCCATGACAACATGCAAGTAGAAATGCTGAATGCAATCTGCGGGCAAGTGGCACTGGAACTTGCCCATCTATATAACCACTGTCTATATCACAAGTGTCAAATCTTAGGGGGCATAAACCTGAACTGTACTACTATACAAAAAGGCTCTCAGTGGCACTTTCAGAACTGGCACCCAATTGCACCGTTGAATTTCAATTACAGAATTCTCAAACAAATCCTCATGGACTGACTGATGTGTACCACTCCACAGACCATCCACACAGCCCAAAATGGGTTCACTAAGGGGTGAACTATCTTGAAAAGTATCAAATTGGTTCAAATTGACCTACAGGATAGGTGCAAGATTGAAAATGACTATCTCATGTTTTTGGACATGGAGAAGGATTACAATCAAGTAGCATGGCCATTCCTGAGGGTGGCAATGAATGACGTTAGAATCCCCACCACCTTTATCACCTGTATCAATATGCTCCACACTGGCCTTACCACAGGAATCATCCTGGTCACTGGCATAGTGGAATCAATCTTGATTGGACAGGGCCTTCACCAAGGCAATCCTATGTCCCCAATACTATTTAGCTTTGCTGTAAACATCCTACTGGCAGCAGCAGAAGCAAAGATGCAGGGCACCTGCCACCCCAACCAGTACCCCATCTGAATACAGGCATTTGCAGACAATACTGCAGTGGGGATTGATTCAGAAAGTGACCTCCAAGGCGTCAATAAACTCCTCTCCCTGTATCAACAGGCATCAAATGGCAAAATTAATATTGATAAGATGGTAGTCATTAAAGTATGGCAGCTTCAATTCCCTCTGCCATCAGGCATAAATCCTGTAACTCCCACGCAAATGTTCAAATCTTGGTTATCCTCTTCACTGAAATGGGTCCAGCTGCTGAGGCGATGGAACAAGCGGTGCTTTCCAGTATGTTATCTCAGATAGCTTACTGGAAAGATGTCCGCTTGAACCTCAAAGGGAAGGTGCAAGCACTTAAAGTCTTCATAATCTAAAACTTTGGTATATGGATCACATCCTACCACTGAGTCCAGGCTTGGAAGTTAAAATCAAGTTACTCATCCGCATCTTCCTGTGGTTTAAGTCCCACATGGTGCCAGTCAAACTGAAAATCCTGTTCAAGCCCAAACGCAAAGAGAGTATGGAATTACTGAATTTTGAGTCACACACCCACCAGATCTGGGCCAAAGCTTTTCTCCAGATGATGCAGTCATATATGCACTGCTCAGCACTAGCATGAGGGGTCAACTGGGCTGAATCCAAGGGATCCCAGAGGAAATATTGTCACAATGGTGAGCTAGTTAGGGTAAGCTGGGGCCTCCGCATGGTACAACTGGGGAAATCCTGTGGAAACATGGGTGAGTAGCTAACACCAGAACCCAGAGAGACACATTGGTCGGGTCCTGTAGTGGCCTGAAAGAAGTGTGGGATGGTAGTGATGACTGTGCTGACCTGTTCTTGTGGGTGTTTACCACTCCTTGAGGGGAGAATAAGGGCAGGAAGGGGGTACAAGTTGGGCATGGCACCTGTCAAATGGCCTACCCACAAGCTGGGGTTGCATGGGTGCAGACCTCAGGACAAGGGAGGGGCAATCCTGGTTGGCTGTACTTTGGTACACCTGATTACAATAAATATTGCAGTTTGCCAAGTTGGCCTGAAGCTCAGCTAGCTGCCAGTTCAGTTAGCATGAGCTGGCTGGTAGCAAAATGGATCATGCAAGAAAATTAAGGCAGATTTGAAAGGACTCCAAAGCTTCCTGGACAAAAAAGGGCTGGAGGGCATAACTCCACTAAAAAAGGAGGTGACAAAGGGTAGGGCTTTGGCTTCTCCCCCCTCAGGGACCTTAAACCTGGTGGTCATTAGGTCTTGTCCCCTGCAAGAGGGATGAGAAGCATATCACCTGTCTTGGCTGGTGCAGACGAGCTGCCCAGTACTTAAACAGGGCGGGCATGTCAGTTTAGGGGTAGTGTGAGCTACTCCCAATTGTGGTTAGGCCCACATTTTAAGTGGTTCTTAGATTTGCACAGCCCTAGTGTTGGGGGCAGTACCCCAGGCCTTCATTTTGCAATAGTTGCCCACACTAGGAGCCCCTTGGGGCTTTTAAAACTCAATAAATATATATTGTCACAATTCCTTAGGGAGTGAATGATGTATAACCTACAACTACCCTTTAAGCGCCACTGACCCTGCTATTAGAGTCTATGCAATAGGGTGGTGAGACTGAGTGGGTGGTTGTTCTTGTATGTGTCATATACTGAGAATATGATACAATGAGATATTGAAGCTTAGACGGCAGCAATGGCTGCAGCTACTATGTGGGAGGAATGGAACTGGATAGGGAATGAATTTGCTGACAAAGAAATTTAAGTCCTTTATAACAATTTGCTAATCACTATTGGGGACACCTCCCAAAAGCACCACTGAAACCACTCTCTCACCCCCAAATCTTTAAAAACTGGGTGGAGTAAGGCTATGACACCAACTATAATCTCAAGGAGTTGGTTATGGGCCTCAATAATAAACTGGTAACCTCCAACCAACACTCTACCACCTGGAGAATTTTACATAGAGCAATAAAAATAGGCAAACACTGTGGCCCAGGGTACCCCTACAAGGAATGCTCAGTAGTGCTGAACCTGCAGCAGATATTGCCCATCATTATTTTGAATGCAGTATATTTAAAAAATATTGGTCAATAATAAGACTACTGCTATCTGGCAAGTATCAGCAGCCAGAAATACACCCCTCTCAAGTCCTCTTTGCTAAGACACTTAGAAATCAGCCAATCCAACTCTGAGCCTTCCTATACTATTATTATATATGGGTCATACACTCAGCAATTATGGCTAAATAAACAAGCCATGAGAGCCCCTATTACATGGGAATGGTGCAGAAAACAATTCAGATTTTCTCTGAACAGCTTGAACAGATTCTAAATTTTCACATATAATACCCAGATGTTTTTGGGCCTCACAATTGGATTTTGCACCCGGATCACTCATCAAATGCGATAAGTCCACCATTCAGACTGAAGATTAAATGGCGTGTAAGCCTGCCATTGTTTGAACCATGGCTAGCAATGGTGATTGCTGACCAGGAAAGTTGGTGATGCTATCCTAGTGCACCTGTTCCCGGTTTTTATCTCACCAGCCAAAATCCCCGTTTCTGCCATCCTTCTTGCCCTTATTTCATAATTTAAATTCTTTAATAAAGGTGTGAAGTTATGAAAAATCGGGCCAATCCTTACAAAAGTAAAATGGGACCTAAGTTGGAGCATCTTTTGAAAAAGAAGCTTATCCAAATTGGTCCATTAGTTTCAGTTATACGCGAACAAAGAAAAAAACAAAAAATATATATACAGGTCGAATTGAGAACATTCTCCTTTTTCAAAGTCGGTTAACAAATACATTTTGAGACGGGGTCTTTATTTATATTCTGCCGTTAACTTCACCTCCATTTGTCTTGATACCAATTTTAAAAGCATAATCTATTTAAGCAGTTCATGGTTTTGAGATATAGGAATTCGTCACTTCTAAGTTTATTTGCATCTCAAAAATATAACCTTTTTCTGCAAAATTTTACTTATCTCTCTTTAGACTTGAGGCTAATGAGTACCAACAATCTTGTTCCAAGTCGCAAAATGGAGATTGCATCTAATTTAGATGTAGTTTCCAGTTGCATCAAAGAATTAACAATTTCTTGTCAAAAGGTGATTTTCCTTGATGAGCTTTTGGTGTCCTTATTTTTTAGTAATCACTTCAATTACCTCATGTTTACTAGTCAGAAAGAAGCTTTAAACTTGTCTTTATTTGCAAGTTAGAAAAGAATCTTGAACTATTTATTTTATTCTTTAGATCATATGCCTTTTTCCTTTTCGGTCTGCGCTTTTACTTTATAAGCTACAAAATGAGAAGTTTTCTTTGGGTTTATTATTATTCATTAAATAAATATGATATAAATTGATTGTTTATTCTGAAGAATCCTCTTATCGATACAAAAAATTAAATCTGAAAATTGAACTGATTTACTTACGCTTTTAGACTACTTTTTTGCTCGCCTTTTAGATCTTTTCAAAACGTGTTTTAGACGATAGGTCGTAATTTAAAGGTATTCAACCACTGTTAAACAAAGTTCAAATAATTAAATATTTGAGTATTGTTTTGATTGCAAATACTTATTGCTTAACTGTATCCTTTTGAAAATTGTAGTTTTGAAAAAATTCTTAGCTTTTAGGCAATATTTTATTGCATTTTGACAGCTATAAAGATCTAATGATACGTTAGGTTCGTTTGGTTGCTGTAAGCAAAACTAAGCCCATATCTGATATTGAAGCCGCTTATGATTGTGGGCAGCGTCATTTTGGTGAAAATTATGTAAGGTTTAAATACATAATAGGCTAATCTTTTTAAAGGTCCAAGAGTTGGTTGAAAAGAGTTCTAAGGTTTAATTCTTATCGTAGCTTTAACCATATACAGCTACCAATGGATATTAAGTGGCATTTTATTGGTTCTTTACAAACGAACAAATGTAAAAGTCTGGCTGGTAAAATTTTAATATTGCGTTTTCATTTCACTTTTTGCTTTAGGTATTCCCAATTTATGGGCAATTGAAACATTGTGCTCCGCTAAACAAGCTGATTCCCTTCAACAACATCGTTCAAAATTAGGATTCTCGCCGGTCAACGTTTTTGTTCAGGTCAATACCAGCCTTGAAGAAAGTATTAGACATTTTATATATTTTTTTATGTTAAGCGTTTTATTGTGGTTTTTTATCTTATATCATACTATACTATAGTGCGCTATACACGTTTGCCATTTTTTGCTTTTGCTATATAATTTCAACTTGATTTTAATAAATTTTGGATTGACAAACTAGCTGATTGAAAAAACACAAACGTAATTATAATATTGAGTTGAAACTGAAAGTAAAGGCGGTACTTTGTAATTTTAAATGATTACAACCGATACTCTTTCTTGGACAACACTGATATTCTAAAATAAACTACCATTTTAAAGCTTTTGCTAATAAAAACTGACAGTATAAAACTTTTGTTTAGGTAAATCTGGTTTACCACCTAATAGCCCAGAGCTGTTGAGCCTCTGTCAATACATTATTGAAAAATGTCCATTGTTAAGATTGATTGGATTGATGACGATAGGGTCGGTGTCAAATTCTTATAACGCTACTTCTGAATCTGCACATAACCCTGATTTCAGCGTAAGAATAAGTTTTTTGTTTTCTTTATCCGATTTTTATAAGACCATTAGTTTTATTGGAGTTTTTTTGATCTAATAATCCTATTTAGTGTCTCTGTGAATGCAAAAAATTTCTAGAAAATAGCTTGAATGGCTTATTAGATCTAGAATTGAGTATGGGCATGTCCACAGATTATCGCTCAGCTATTATGGCTGGTTCAACTAATGTTAGGGTAGGTTCTACCATTTTTGGCTCAAGAGAGTACAAATGATGTGAGCAATCGCACCATCATTACAGATGCTATTACTAAAATATTCCAGAATCTTAAAAAGTAGTATTCGCTAAACTTCTAAATCAATAATTATCGAAAAATGGTAAATCAACCCTTTTTATATTTGCTTATAAGTTACAAGCTTTTTCTAAAAGGAAAGTATATTTAGAATTATTTATAACTTCCTCTTTAATTTTTCTTTCTACTTTATTTATAAAGTCAGTTGAAGATAGATATAAGTTGTATGTAAATATTTGTATGCCTTGTAAATACAACTTTTCTATATAAAATTTTGTTTTATTACTTAATTTACAACTATAGTACACTATAATAACCAGAGTAATGTAGTAAATATAAGCTAGATATTCTATACCATATTTTATAATCTTATTATGCTGCCAGGTTTTCTGTGCTTTGGTATAGGATAATTACTCTTATATCTACCTTTTCCAAAATATAGTTATTTTTAATGTCTTAAATATTTTTAAAGAGAAATCAATTTAAATTACTGTATATATATTTTAACTCTAAAACTTTTTGATTATTTTTGTCATTTTTATTTTTTTAAATAACTTTATATAAAGCTTATAAACAATCTAATTTACAAAGTACCCAATTTATCAATAGATAATCAAGTATTTTTATTTAAAGGAAAACCTATTTTTAAATACTATTTTTTAAAGTTTTATCTACAACTCAATAAAATCAGTTAGCTTATATCAATAAAATACTTATTGATAAGTTTTAGAGCTTATAAACTGCTTCCAAAGATTGTCTTTCTATAAATAAAACTTTCTTCATTTATATAAATTCATCCCTTTTAATATTGATTATACTAAATAATCTAACTGGCTCTTCTGCCTAGGTCGTGAGTTCAATTCTTGAACCTATTAAAATAAGGTATGTGATTTTCTAAATTTAAAGCTGCAACCACAGGAACTAAAGTGATGTGACAATCTATGCAATACAAGTCTTTACTTCAACCTAGTGCCACATTAAAGCCAGTCAATGTAGTTTTAATGCAACTGACTGGCACCTTTCAATAAGCTGCAAATTTTTTGGTAGTATGAGCAAAGTATATGACTGCACTATAGAAATAACACCAGAAATCCTTCCCCATATATATGTGATATAAGCGCAAGAAGTAACTAATCCTTAGAAGATTGTTAAAAAACTACTAGCATAAGATAAGATTCCCTAGCTCCAAGGAATAATGTTTATGAAATGATTGCTGTTCTCAACCAAAAAACTTTGAGGTTATACTCTAATGAAACTTTCCCAACAGTAAGTTTCTTATTAGTAACTAGCAAGTGTAATACTTTATAATAAAAGGTCATAATTAATGTCAAAAACTACAGCATAGCTTATATATGATCAAGTTATCAACTTTGGCAATTAGCAAATGCCTAAATAGGCTTTATCTAAAGTGAAACTGATATGTAAAACAAGACTGTTAAGCTAAAGATTAAATAACTTAAAATAACCTTTAAACATGGGCTTCTTTAATTTAAAAACAATATTGAAGGATAAAATAATGGGAAAGATGTAAGAGAAGCTACACCCACAGTTTAGGGCAGCTAGTCTTTGGTTGGAGGCAGCTTAGTTTGTCAGTGATGGCTGCCGCCTTGACAAAGAGCAGAATGGGGCACCCTGGAGTGGATCAAATTCTGTCTGGCATTATTATCCTCTGGGTTTTGACTTGATCTATTGTTTTCACAAAGGGCATACAGCGTGGTAATTGCACAAGTGAGTGATGTAGCATTTGAGTGACCTCCCTCCACTGGTCTTAATGCAGTGAATATGTGCTTTTTAGATGGAGAAATTTCAGGTAAGGTTCTTTGCAGCTTATATGGTTCAGCAACTTTGTGAGACAGAGAAAGCAAACCCAAGAGCGTGAGAGCTGGCCAACTTAAGTTGGTAGCTCTTGTCTTGCTTTTTGTGTTGGCACATTTTGATCAAAATGGGGGATTTGCCACCCTAGGGTGTAGCAAACTACTCAATGAGACAGTTTTATAAAAATCACAAATAAAAATACTCTTCACTTATCATAGACCCATGGGAAACAATAAAAGCATCTTGGTCAGCAAGAAAAGGTCAAGTGGTTGTTGAAAATCAGATGGTACAGCCATTTATGTAGAAGCCAAGTTATCCACTAAACAAAATGAAAATAGATACTGTGTAATTATAACTATTTATGTGGTATGGTAGATGGAAGTGGCATAAGGGTAAATAGTGAATGAGCTTTCATTTTCAGAGCAAAAGATATTTTATAAACTTTGAGGGGTTTGTTGCAATAGCGACTTATTTGTTGAGGTTGGTGCTGATCCAATATCTGAGCTGACATAAAAAAGATCACCCTGTCCTGAGGAATGGGCTACAATGTTGGGAACCATATGATCATTAAACATGCGTCCAAAGAGGTCAACTTCAGTGAATAAATTCTTAGCAACTGAAATTTCACAATCAGTAACCAAAGATTCAGGTGCCACATAATTGGGGACTGTAGGGTTGACACTATAGATTCATAATTAATAAATACAGGTACAGGGGTTCCAAGACCAGGGACTGCAGTTTCAGCAACTGCAGACTTATTATCAGAAGCCATAGTTTTGGAAACTGCAAATTCAGATAAGCAACTAATGATTTAGGTGCTACTTAATTAGATAGTGTAGGGTCAGCAACTGTAGATTCACATTCATCAACCAAAGTTTCAGAATCTAATGATTCATAATCAAAGTTATATGTCAGCAACTGTAGGTTCATAACCAACATGTTTAGTTTCAGCTATTGTAGATTCACAATCAAAAACTATAAATTTAGCAACTGTGGTTTCACAATCAGCTAATACAGCTCCTGGGACTGCAAAGTCAGGAACTGTAGATAATATTCAGCAAATACAGGTTTAAAGACTGCACTATCTGAGATTGTCAGTTCTTCAGCTGCATATTTATAAACCTGCAACTGCAGAGTTAGTGTTCCTCTAGTCAGCATCAACAGAAAGCCCATTTATCAGATTAGGGTTGGTAGATGCAGAAATCTCAATAGTATTTTAGCAACTTGAACTTGCTTTTAAAGATTCCATAATTTTTGGATGATGAAGTGTTCAAAATTTGGTTGACCACATTATCTATCTCACTTGCTAACTTGCATCTTGAAGGTTGTTGAGCAATTTATTGCTTAGCAATGGTTGCTGACTAAGTTATTAGTTGCAAATAACCAAAGGAAATAATACAATGAGTGTTTTGATTAATGGTTTGTTGGGGATCATCCCAACAATGTTGGGATAAGCATTTCAATGAGGGCTTGATAGCTGATAGTTAAATTATCAGGGTGGATTATTCAACAGTGGCACTGAACAATTAGGGTCATTATTATGAAGCTACTAAAGCATTTTAACGCTTGTTTCAGCAGTAGTTAGTAGTCATAGTTGGACAATTGCAAGACCAATATTGCAAAAATAGTGTGTAAGATGAAAATGATAATAAAATTAACCAAAAGCCTCTGGTCAATTCCCAGTGCAACCCTCAAATTGGGGTAACACTTCTAATAATATTCAGGCCAAAACCACGAGTTTGGGAAGTTAAATTGCACTAAATTGTCAGCAAAATTTGGGGAGCCCTTCTGAGGTCACTCCCCTTGTTACAACAAAATTAATACAGCTAACACCGCAGAGACTGACCCTTTTATAGGGTCAGAAGGGGTCCTGCAAGGTAAAAAGAAGTTCATGCCCACTTGTTGAATGGTTAACTAGACCTAAATTGTTGGTGATTACAAACCAAAAATATCCTAAGTATATCTGAACTCGGGATTTGTGGTCTAGTAATTCCACTTGATAGTATTTGCTATGATGACATGGGCTCGAGGGCTTTGTTGGTTAGGTCAGACTTAATAATAGTTGACTTGGTAACTCAGTATGTGGGCTTTGTTAGTCAATGTCAAAATTAGTTTTTAATGATGATTGAGTTTTTGATTAAATTAATTACTAATGAGTGGTACAAATTGACTTGATATGTGCTTCCAATTGCTTGAGAACAAGCATTGGTTCAGCTATTTACAGATACATCAGAAACGCTATCTTGAGAATATTTATGAGATTGACACCAACCCTGAGGCCTTGCAAGATGCCTGAGTTGAAAGGATTGTAGACCATCAAACAAACATATTACCTGTTCCTCTGGGCAAGTGACATTAAAATGAGGCGTCATGGGCAAGATGTGAACAACAAACTCTATAAATTATCTCCAAGTTGATGCTAATAAATTACAATCAACTATTACCACTAGCTCATAGCAAATTCTATAAGCCTTTTTGTATTTAATACTTTACGTTGCATTAAGGCAAGAATTTACTTGGGATCAGAAGGATCAGGGAAGCGTGCCATCATCTAAGTAATGACAGAGTAATATGGCTTCAAGTGTTATTATCAAGGAGTTATATATTAACTATTGTCATTATCTGGAGTATTGTCTCCATACAATAGAAGCTTGAAAATCCAACTTATCTCAGAAGAAGAACCAGCCCAATTAAATTAGGCCTAAAATTTAACACCACTGATTGGATAAATTTATTAAATAGTTACCTCATGGTCATATCCTACCAACAATTGACTTTCCATTGGCCATTTTGTCAAAGCGAGGCAATTTTCCAAGATCTAATAGGTCAAATCACAATTTTTTCTAATTTTGACTTTACTAAGCAATATGAACTTTGAGCCTCACTAATTTAAGTACTATGTAACGACTTATTAAGAGAGGTTTTTTTAAACCAAAGTCACTTCTATAAAACATAAAAAACCTTTTAGTTTTATTAGTGTTTAGTTATTTTTATTATAAGTGGTGCATAAATCCCCTAAATAAATTGTTAGCATTTAGATAATAAAGGCACCAGCAAGCATCTTTCCCACCTAAAATCCAACATTCATAATCAGGTAACACGGTCTCAGACCATCTGTTACAGTTTCTAACACAAGGGGATGGCTTCCAATCTCTAAAAGATTACACTGCTGAGGATTAACTAAGAAAAAGGAATTCACCATCATTCAGGAGTTAATTTAAATGTCAGAAGTTTTAGAAGTTTAATCAGTTAATTATAAGATAATTATCTGAAAAAGTTATCCACCTTCTGCCTATATAAACTCTTAGCATTTTCTAATAAAAAACATAGTTTAACTGAAGTATATTAATTAATTACTTCAAAATTGAAGATTGAAGGGAATATAGGTCTCTAGTTAGTTTTTTTCAAGTACAGTTTCCATAGTAGTTTTGTTGCCACTCATTGTGAAGACTCAACCTACTAGTTGTTACCATACAACTAGTGTTTTTATTTTTTACAAATAACCTGTGCAGTAAACTACCCAAAAGTTTACATGGTGTATAGCCTTTTTAGCTTTGGGGATTCTGAGCTCATCCCTATAATACAAAGGCATAACATATGGATTGTATATATTGTTAATGATAAATTATTGTTCTTTCAAAGTTAATTCTATCCTAAAGATATAGGCAAAGCTTGCAATGCTTGGTCTTAGAAAAAGAGGTATTAAATAAATTTCCAGGTTGGTCCAGCTCTGGAAAGTGAAAGAAGAAATACAATTGGAAGTGCTTTCTGGCTGAATCTGCTCAGAGGTTAAGAAGTTGGATGACTTGAATCAACCTTAGGCTCACAGGAGGCAGATTCACTATGAACTTCTTTTAAAAATTTCCAAGATCTTATAAAAGGATATGCTTGGAGTAGAATATTTAGATAAAAACCTAATTTTAAA